>JARJEB010013866.1:0-16219 GCA_030264535.1 Liometoxenus newtonarum | reverse complement strand
CAGCATGGTCACTATTAGTAACCTGGTAATGATTGCTACGTCTGTGGGGGATTGCAAAAACAATATCCATGTCGCTGGTAGCAGTTTTGCCACCTTCAGCCAACTGAGAATAGGCGTGAAAACCTGAACGTGGAGCACCATAATTAATTTTCATGTCGTTGATAGCATTTTGGCCACCATATGCATACTGCTCATGGTTGCCAGGACTGTAGGGAATTGCATAAACAATATTCATATCGTTGTTAGCAAATTGGCCACCCTGAGCAACCTGGTGGGCGCCGCCACCCGGTAATGAAGATCTAGATTGCAATTGTGGAAATTGTGGACCAGTATTAATAATGATATCGTTGGTCGCAGTTGCAGAACCACCACCACCACCTTCACCAATAAGGGAGGGCATTCCCACGTTTAACCCAACATCTCCGATAAACGGAAGCTTCGCAGCTAATGCAAAACTTCGAGCCGCTGCTTTATTCCGCTTTCTACCATCCCTAAGAGACACAAAATTTAAATTCTTCGCATGAATTGCGTCTATCACTAAAGAAACAAAAATAATGAAGCAATCATGGAGGTAATCTTGGGTAAATTCCTGCTTGCGTTGTCGCTGTCTTATTGACAATTCTTTTGGTCCAGAATTCTGTGTACCAAGTCCTGATTATACTTACGTTGATACTGGGCCAACATTGTTGTTTCCTTGATAGTGTTTTCGGGTTTGAATACCAGGTCCGCCTTTGATTTCGTAAATCGGACCACTTTCTGGAACTGCGTTGCCAACTTTCACATTATTAATACTTAAGAAAACGTAAACTACAAGGATCAAAAAATTCCTCATTTTTATTCGTGCCAAACGAGCGAATCTTGAAATTAAATGTTAAGTTTTAATGCAATTTGGTTTATATAAATAAAAAATCGTCGTCCAAAGCGAATTGCATTCGTTATACATGTCCTTAAGGAGGCAGCAGAAAATACGGTTCATGTAAATGATAATTGTCAATTTTATGGATATTTGGACATCAAAAATTTCAAGTCAAATAACCGTAACGAACATATACATATATATATTATTACTTATTAAAATAATGTGCATGAATGGGATAATAACAATTTTTTATTTTATAATTTATAAATTAATGTACCCTGACTAATAAAAGAATATCAAGAGGTGAGTAACGAATATATTTTAATAAGTTAATGAATGTTGCGTTAATATTTGCTTATAGTTTTAATAATTCACTTTTCACCATATAGGAAAAGCCTTCACCCACTGGTCCATTGACTCATATTTCTTTTAAGACCGACGCGTACTATGGCAAAGCGCGGCGAGGATTTTATATTCCACTGATTTTAATGGAGTACAGTTAACTTGTCGGAAGCGCGACGCACGCGTTTTAAGCATTTTTTTCCGTAGCGCCTCGCCGCGCCATGCAGCCTTTTGCCCTAATGCGCGTCGGCCTTTATATTTTCGCAAGGTAGCTGACGGAAAAGTATGGAATTCACACAAATTTACGCTCAAACCAAACAGCGGATCGGAACGAAACTTGGCGTGTGGGTTCAAGTACCGTTGCAGAAGAGCACTATTTACCCTTTTGTCAAAGCACTAATTTGCATATAACTGGCTAGATGTTGCATCTAGGCAGCGTTTTATCTTCTCTACATTTCAATTCCTATAACATTTTTTCGAAGGATGCATAATTTGCTAGTTATTAATTCCTTAAAGAATTTTCAAAGATTTCGTATTCGATAAACGTATGAACAAGCCTTTACAAAAAACCGGTGCGTTAAATTCGTGGATTGTAAAAGTAATTTTGATCCGAAAGTGGAAGAGATAGTGATTACATTTTGATATCCCTAAATTTCTGCGTAATTTCCACTTCACAATAAGCTGGGTGTATATGTATACGAACAATTTCGCGGGCAAACCAAGCAACCTATCGGGATGAAATTTGGTACATGGGCAACTGTCCCTCTACCTTGAATCAGGAATAAGAATAAATAACATCGGCCGGTAAAGAAGGCAGTTATTGGCTGTCAAAATATTAATTTGGTTATAACTAGCTAAATATTGACTTTAGCATGGAACTATCTATATAAACTGCATATAGGAGCGATATCATTATGCAGATTAAATTTGGCGGTAAACGTCATTGCAATTAAAAAATCACTACGGGTTCGCACCGCACAATTTTTTATAGTCGTAAAATTACTTTAAAAAATTGTGCGGTGCGAACCCGTAGCGATTTTTGAATTGCAATGACATTTACCGCCAAATTTAATCTGTACGGCTTTGCAGCGCATAACTTTTTGAATTTAATTTACATATGAAAGAAGTCGGTGCGTTAAATTCGCACCGCACAACTTTCCGGTCATATACACTACGATTTCGTAGAACTCGTCGATGTAAAAGTAATTTTAATCTACGATATCGTCGGAAAGTTGTGGAGTGCGAATTTCACGCACCGATTTTTTTAGCTTAGTAACTATTATCTCAAATCTTGACAATCATTTTTCTATGAATTCCAACAGTTGCTTACAAAAGTGTTCTGACACAATCCCCCCGCTTTTTCATTACTTCAATATTTAAAATTATAATTAACATCGTCGGGACCGACTTGGACTCTTCCAAGAACCCAATATTGCACCTTTTCGTGCAATAAAGTACGGACCGAGATTGTGGCCATAAAATTTAAAAAATTTAAGACATAAAATAATAAAATTCCGAGTTTGTATACAAACCTGGTACAACAGATGTTGGAATTTCAAATTTCGGAATACATATTTTATCAGTCGGTAAAAACTGTAAAGAACGATTATTAGGTTTCTTTACTCGAAGATTCTGAGAAACACGCAAGAGCGAGTATGACAAGTAGCAAATAAAGAGCATAAAACATATTTAATAAATAAAATACATAGATATATAAATTTAAAATAAATCCCTTTAAGAACTGATAATAAATGACGAATTAAAAACGTTACGTGCGGTAATGCCAAATGCCAATTAAAAATTAATATTTTAATATTGAAAGACTTACCTCGGGCTGAAAGACATTACATGTACAGAGCTATATGTATATAATCAGTATAATATACTTGAGAAAAAGAAAACAGAAACGAAGAGAATGAAAAGACCGTAACGTCGATGACGCGATGTCAAGACACGAGCTCGTCTCGTCTTTATGCATAATTCATACCGGCGCACGGCTTTTAAAGGATAGGAGTAAATAAACAGGAAAACGAGGCAAAGGTAAAGATCTAAGCAAAATAAAGCAAAACGAAGATAAGAAAAATAGGTACGAGAAACACCGCACAATTTTCTGACAATGTGCTGTGCGAATGTATACCAAAGTTTCCATGTGGGTACACCAAAGTCAATTGATTGTGTGGGCAGCGTAAAAAACATTCTCCTTTTGCCTCTTCATTATTAGGGAGCAAATATCCATTAAAACTAATGGATAGCTAACCCGTGTCTATTTTCTTTGAGAGCAAAACTATAGAGTGCGCTGTTGACGAACCGCCAATGTAGGACTGGCAACTGTAAATCTATGCTCATGAGACAATAATGCGAGGAAATAAAATATTGTAGGTACCTATTAATACTAAATTTACTTATTTACTCGCATGAACCCAGCCATATGTTATTACATATAAGTATATAACATTAAATCCAACATGAAGTATGTATTTTGCTCTACATAAATATGTATCACTTATTACAAATTAAGAACAACGAAACCCCACAAGGCTTGACAAATACCTGCGCCGCTTCCGACATACTTCTTTAAATTTCATGGTAATATAATTCTTTAGGTCCTCCCCTTTCTACGGCAGAGTCGTCTCCCGGCTACCTATTCATGGATTTTTCTTCCGAAAATAGGTATTTAGGTGACATTGGCTACTCCCGCCTACCGAAAAAAATTCTCTAGTGTAATTTTACAGTTATTTGCAATTTTATGTTATGATCTAGTCTTTCACGGATCCAGGAGAATTGCCCGAAGGAAAATTGCCCGAAAGCAATTGACCGAAATAACAATTCCCCGAAAGTTGCCCGAAAATGAAATTCCCCGAATTACAATTGACCGAAATGAGAATTGCCCGAAAATTCAAAAACCAAACCAAGTACGCTACAACCAAGTACGTTTTGTGTGTTTCCCAACTTCTCGTTAATCCCAATAAGGACTAACTAATTTCGGTCAATTGCTATTCGGGGAATTTTATTTTCAGGCAACTATCCTTTCGTGGAATTGTTATTTTGGTCAATTGTTTTCTGACAATTTTCCTTCGGGCAATTGTTTTCGGGAAATTTACCGGGACATATTATTCTGAGTTTTGATTCCGGCATTATTTTAAGGGATAGTTGCACAGGTAATAGAGAGTTTTTGCAAGCCGTGTTTTTGATTGTTGTAACACGACAATTCAAGGTCAGGCGCCCTGCGCATGCTCTCGTAATGAAAAAGACGTAAAGGTGAAAGACGTGTTACTTCATTTCTCAGCTGTTGTCGTGCCACCATATTAGTTCACGTCATCTGAGTTGTTTTGACAAACGTAGCCTTCCCTCATCTCCGACTTCAATTTTTTAACTTCCTCCAAAAACCCTTAATTGTACGTATGTATCAAGAAGACATTCAAACATTTAACTTCCAAAAACTCTCATTAGTATGTTACACATCACGACCAGTAAGCCAGTTAGAAATTGGTCTAAAACCAATACTTTCCTTTCAAACTGGTGGGAAAGTCAAAAAAAAAGAACCCAAAGCGCAAGTGATTTCAAATTGATTCTGAAACTTGTGCCTTGTGTGGGTGTGTATGTCCTACTTTCTTTCGTTTCCTTCTTGAATTTCGTTTCGGCAATGCCATACCATACCAACAACACCCAAGCCAAAGCAAACAAGAACCCAAGTACAAAGTGTCACAAAAAAACCAATGAACGTAGTATAAGGAAGTTGGCATAGGAGTTCAAAAAGAAAAGAAGTATTCTGAAACAATTTAAGGACGAAAGAGGAAGGAAGAAAAGAATTCGCAAAGATGTAAAAGAAAGTAAAGAAAAAAGAACAGGGGAAGCAACATTCTACTTGAACTTCGTCGTAAACGGATGTAAAGCCGTTTACACTAAAACTTTAACGTATCGATTAAGTAAATTTAGATAAAATGAAGGTAAATGTAACAATTAACTTACAACAAAAAGTAAAAAAACTGGACCTCAGTCAAGTAAAGCGGGTTCTGGCTCAAAATCCCATGTAATTTTAAAAGGGTGGTAAAATCGGACCCAAAGTGGTGGGGGTAAAGGTGGGGATAAAATTGGGCGCTCTGATTGGTTGAAGTGTTGAAGTGGCGGGAAATTCAAATTTAAAGAGGATAACTAACTCGCGCGCGAGAGAACGCACTCTACTTGCCTACTACTACTCGCGCGCGCGAGTTAGTTATCCTCTTTAGTTATCCTCCAGATTGTAAAACACATATATTCTGATGAGAACAATATTTGGAAGGATAAAATTGTGTTAGATTTCTTTAAGATAAGGATAAATACAACATACTTGGACAAATACTTGGAATGGCAAATATAGTGAATGTATTCATACATGCCAATCATTTAAAATCTCTCGGTAAGTACCAAATACAGTGCATAGGCGCCGAGTTCTGGATAGAGAGGGAGCAAGAACAGCCCACGGCAAAATTATGGGTAGCATGGCACCCCACACAGCACACACCCGATATGCATATTCTATTCGGCAACTCTGAAAAGATTCCGGAAATAGGAGGAGAGGGAGAAAGAGATGTCAATGTGCAAGGCACACAATTTTCAATTGTCACTATGCAGTGAATAAAAAGTTTGTAAGAGTAAAGAGTGGTGAACAAGACAAGACAAGACCAAACCCAAATTTTGAAATTCCAAACAACCAAAGTAATGTTTCATTTACAGGCATTACAAGCTCACCTTGGTTTGTTTGTTCTTACGTAGTTTCAAAGCAGTTCACTCCTTCCTTTTCATCTTGTCAAACAAGTTGAGACTTTTGAGAGAATAATTTAAACTTAAAGCATTGAAAACAAAGAGAGTTTGAAAATGTCTCTTCAGCATTTAAGAATTTTCATTATGAAATCGTATACGCAGTAAGGAGAAAGTCTTATTATGCAACCGCTTCAAGTCTGAACCTTGGAACAGCTATATTATTATGATTATAATTATGATTATGTATAAAATCTCCCCCAACGAACGAATTGGATTGAAAAGTGAATCATAACTCGAAATCTAATACTTACATAATCGGGAAATTATACATTTATACTTTCAAAATATGACGGAAGCAAGAGCATTGAGCATTATCTAAGTCTGCTTAGCTTAGGTCGTCGTCAATCCCAATAACTATTTTGTATGCGAAATGAAGAGGGAAAGAGCGCATGCGTATAGTTTGTAAAAATTTAAATTGTAGGTGAGCATATTATTTATTAAAATAAACGCGCTAACATGAAGTTAAAACTTAAGTCGTAAGCCAGAAGTTTTATGTATAGGCAATAAGCATTAAGTGGAAGTGCACTTGAAGAAGTTAAGCAAACCTTTCATGAAACTTTCACATTTATGATTACATTTCATTACTACTATTTGCTGTATGTTATTAGCTTTGTTCCAACATTACGATGAAACCGGTTCAGAACGTCAGACGCATGCGTGGTGCCAGGTTAACGGTTGCAACACGATATCGAACCGGTAAGTGCATACAAAAAGTTAGTTTTTCGACAGTGTTTTCAAACTGTGTTTGACGGAACCCTGGAGTTCCAAGCAGCCTCTTCGGAGGTTATGTTATATATATGAAGTTTTTAACATATAAAGTTCCATAGAAATTTTTATTTCAAAAAAGAGCTCCGTGGGATGACAAAGTTCGAAGAACGCTGTTCTAACATATTGCAAATTAGTCCCTCCCAAATCGAGGTAGGAATGGTCGAAACAAATGGATGAGCATGCACGAAAACACGAAATGTTCAACACTCTCTCAAACGAAAGTGGTTGACACCAACTGTTTACTAACCAAAAATTTACAATCTCGTTTCTTAACTCGAACTGTAAACAAATATGAGAGACGTTTCAAAATCGATGAAATTGTGAATTGAATTCGGATTGGTGGATTGGTACAAAAATCATGCACGTGGAAAAATTTCAAACCAATTGATGCATCAGGAACTATGTGTTGGAATAAAACTACTATTACATTGCATACGGGGCCGTAGCATTATCGCGTTTTTTCCAAATTTTAAAATTGCAATATTTTTTTTTTTTATAAAAAAAATCATACCCCAGTTATCCCATGTATTATTCAAAACACCGCCCCCCCCCCCCCCCCCCGCCAATATCCTAGCTACGGACCTGATTGCATAGGTAAGTACACTTAAAAATAATACACTTACACTTAAAAATAATAAAATTTGAAAAACTCCCATAAAATTTCACATACGTAATTTCGTGTTTTATGCCTTTAATATAAAACTTGATGCAGTGTTGAATAATCGAAATATGTCGAGGCACTAAAATAACAAAAGTTTATCAAATACAAAATATGCAATTATTCCTATACCAGGTAATCGCCAAAATGATGATGAGAAGGCCTTTTGGGCGAAATTTTGAAATGTGTATAGGTTTGTATTTTCATTTGTGAAAAGTAACAATAAAGTAGAGATATTATAAAACCATTGCCATTTTGAGTTCATATGCATACATTTCATGGTAAATACAAAGTTAATAATAATAATCTTAGAACATACAACAAGTACGTATGGACGTGTTTTTTTTTCGGTAGGTGGGAGAATCCTTCATAGGATAACTACTGACTATGAACGTGAACGCCATTAGTCATTATATGTAATAGATGAATAAGAGAATAAGTATTAAGGATGAGAAGAACAAAAAGTACCTACTTGATGTAACTTTCCAAATGACTATTGAGTTTTAGTTTTTTGCTTTGTTTTATTGTAAAAGTTATTTTCGCAACGACGTGAGTTAAGAAGGATCTTATGTGCGAGTGTTTTGTGACCACGAGCGAATAAGAACCTTCGGATAACACAAAAAGTTGCGAACACTATTTTTTGTACACCTACAGGACACAATCATGTTTTAGAAACAGTTAAACCAATTGAAATCATGAAATCACTCACGAAATCACTACTGATGCTTGTGAACAAGCCGAACGCACAGTCAAACGTCAAACGGTCAAACCCAAGTCACACGCGAGGTTGCAGGTAGAACAATCTCAAAACGTATGCAACCCAAATAACAATAAAGATGGATAGAGTTGCGAACACTATGTTTTGTACACCCACAGCCCACAGGACACAATTATATTTTAGAGACAGTTAAACCAATTTAAATCATGAAATCACTACTGATGCTTTTGCTTGTGAACAAGCCGAACGCAGAGTCAAACGTCAAACGGTCAAACGCAAGTCACACGCGAGGTTACAAGTCGAACAATCTCAAAACGTATGCAACCCAAACAATTGTCAGTAAAATCATAGAACACATAACGAGAAAAACGGCCATATAAAACTGTTTACTTTTTTTTGTACATGATATAAAAACATTAGTTGAACGCCAAGTTTTTAGTGAAAATCATGAGCAGGAATAATCAATTCGGAAAACATGCACAAACTTTAAATATTTCATTTTTAAACATTTTAACACGTCGGTATTTATTATTCAATTTCATCAATAGTTTTCCCATTGGCTACGTTTTAACAGTGTTGGGAAAATATAGCAAACAGCAATTACGCAAAAATAAGAGAAAATAAATATTCAAGAAAAAATACTTTCTTGGCAAGTGTGTCCGATAATGTCGAAAACTACGCACATAATTTAAATTTGGTGCCAAAATATGTCAAATATTAAATACAAATAGTATCTAATGTATGTAGAAGAGCATATGCAAAAAGCCTAGTAAAATATACACACAAAAACTTAGAAATGGATTTATATCAATACGAAAATATATTTATTTCATAAATCAAAAAGTTAGAGGAAATTTCATTCAATTTGTTGCTTACAATAGCAGTAAGAAATATTCAATGATTTTAAGAACCATCTTCATCGTTTCGTCCTAAGAGGACTCATCAGCATGACTATCAGGTAGACATTAAATATTCGAGTCGATGTTGCATTTTATAGGTCGAAATCTTGAAAATAGCTCTATAGACGTACTTAGGGTTTAAGCAGTTTGATAGCTTGCTCCATCTATACGTGCTTCAAGGTCGTACCACTTGGAGTACCCAGCATCGGTAATAAAGATCGCATTGTCAAGTGGTTTGAGTGCCAGCAAATTTATTATATTTCAATTCAGTAGATAGATACCTAACATTAATTTATGCAATTACTGTGTTTTCGGCTTGTTTTTCTGAATAAGGATAGATACATACGGTGGGTAAACTTTAATCGAACTAGTTAAGATCAATTGGTTGACCAATATTTATACTATTATTGGTTTTGCTCTGAGCAGACTCAATCAATCAATCTTTAAAACTATCAATCAAAATTTGCATGAATGCCTATATTCTAATATTGATTCGTGTTCAAAAGAAATGTCATTTTGATACTACCACGCATCAGGATAATATAAAATTGCTTGTCAGAGAGCGAGTTGCACTTTTTTAACAATATGAAATAAACGAAACATATAAGAAAATTATTCCATTTAAAATTAGATCGTTGTAACCAATTTCAGATTAAACCGGAAGTGGGTGTTTCAATTAATATTACAAACTTCCTGTTCACCTACCTGTTCACGCAATATTTTACTTCCCTTGTGAAATAATCGCACATTGTTACACCTATATGTTGTTCGCCGACATTCAGTAAGTGCTCCTCCCACAAAGCGCGCCAAATTTGAATGCATTGTTGCTATTGGTAAACCAGTGCATGCAGCTCGTACATACGACGCGTATTTGTCACACTGATTGATTAAGGGACGGTTTATGATTGAGAAAAGATTAGGGTGGATTCAAAGGACCAAACTAGTTCCGAATAGTTCCGAGCTGTTCGACGCATGAGCAGTTTAAAAAAAAACCAACGCTTTTTTAAAACTGCTTAGGTATGCGCCGGACAGTTCGGAACTAGGTTGGTGCTATGATGAAACAAACCTACTATTCCGTTACCGCTAACCCGCGTTGTGCATAGTTCTGTTCTGTTTATATTGACATTTTTTTTTCGGTAGGTGGGAGAATCCTGCATAGGATAACTACTGACTCCCGTCAGTAGCCAATGTCAGACAGACTCTTACTGATTAAACTCCCACCTAAATACCTATCTTCGGAAAAAAATCCATGGATAGGGAAGCCTGGAGGCGCCTCTGCCGTAGAAAGGGGAGGACCTAGAATATATTGACATGAAATAGTCCGTTAACTTATTCCGTAGGCTGTAGACATGGTCAAGTTTTAAGATTTACGGAATACATCCTACCTCACTACCAATAATATTGCGAGACGCCAAGTGTTGGCGTTGGGCGACGCATGTGCCGAAAGGTGTACAATTGCAATTTCAGCAAATATTTTGAATAAGACTTAGTGCAACCAATTCAAGTATGAGGAAGTCGCTATTAATCGAAGAGCTACACGACCACACTCGAGTCTAGCAAATGTATACATATGTATCGCATCGAGACTCAAGTGCGCTACTTTCAAATAACATCACATTTACAGGAAGAAGTAATGGGGTTTGTGCATGAATTTTAAAATTGGAAAAAAGTACCAAAAATCGTTAGTACAGAACTAATTATACGACGTGGTACTAATAATTATTTTTTTAAAAATTTATTTGTTGTTAAAAATGGTTCTTAAACATCCACCCTAGATTTAAACTGTACTATGCCGCGGGAAATAAAGATGATTCATCGCATTCTCGACCTATACCGATTCAAGGCCGAATCGGGCCGAAGAAACTAAGCGTCAGGCCCAAAGACTGTCTTCGGTCAGGCTAGAGCGTCAAAACATCAACAAGGTCGCGTAAAAGATTTTAAAAGATCTATCAAACAAGTTCCAGATATCTATAGGGGAAATTCCAATGTTTATGAGTCATCATTATTTCACCAGATAATTCAGCAAGACGTCAAATTTAAAACTTTAAAAAAAAAATTTCTCCTTAAAAAACATGTTTAAAAAAATTGAAAAAAAAGTAGGAATGAATAGGTAATTCAAATCGCAGTTTCATAAAATTAAAAAAAAAAGATGCACAGACCCCATTATCTTTTCGATTAATAACGGCTCCTTCATAGTTCAATTGGTAGAACTATGCATTAGATATGCAGAAGGTCCGGGTTTGACTCCCGGTGAGAAAGAGAATTTTTCCTGTAATATTTAATTTCGAAAAAAACTCCTACTTCAATTCTTATTCAAATCACTTACAAATTTCGAATATAATTCGTACATTCATGAAATATTTTGAAAACAAACACAACACAAAATTGAAAATAAGAAAGATAATTGTATAATGAGATATCATCAGTCATGTTATACATATGTGAATAATTAATTATTTATTTGTTTTCACGTTCATTGTCTTTTTCTGAATTTTATTAGCTGATTTGCTGTTTTGAATCTTTTTATTCGCACCACAATTAGTGTTCTTGACCTTGATGTTGCTCGTTGTAGCTGATTGGCAATGATTCTTAATCATGTTTTTCTTGATTTCAAGTGCTGACGTACTAGCAGATGACGGAAGAGCATTCAACTTGTTGTTAAGTTGTTGTACTTGTCCATTTTTGTTTGTTACTTTTGTATTGTTTTTCAAGTTCATACTAATCTTTAATTTGTCAGTGCCATAAAAACTGCTCCGAATTGAAGTTATAGATCTTCCAAGTTCAGTGATTTTTGGAATGATATCTTTTTTGCTTAAATCGCTGGGCTTTTTCTTTTTCATTGTTGGTTGCATACTGGGATGAACGGATTTTCCACCTTTCAATGAATTTAAATAACTTTCAAATTTGGACGTCATCATTAATTCGCCTGCAGGATCTTCGTCATTGTTTAATTCAACCAAAAAATCTTGCAACTTGTCGTTTTTATTTAAAACACCTTTTGTAGTTGTTGTTGTAAGTTTCTTTGCACTTGAACTTTTTTTTGTTGTACATTTTGTTGATGCGTTACTTAAACTTTGTGTAATTTTCAGTTTATTAGCAAACTGTTGATCATCAGGCATTTTAAATGGATTAACTTGTTCCTTTTTATCTAATTCTGACAGGTACCGATCTAAATGACGATCTTTTGATGTTGCAACAAAATTTAGACTTTCATTCTTGGCTGCTCTTCCGCCAATCAGTGATGAGGCAAAAGAGCTAAGTCCCAATTTTGAAGTACTCATTGATGATAACTTTGTTCTGCGCAAAGGTGTATAATCTATAGTTGTCACTGTAGGTTCTTCCTTGTCCTGTAATTTTGGCATATAATCCATTGGAAATCTTGCAATGGTTTTGGATGTATTCAGATTAGATGAAGACTTCTTCAGAATTCCTTTAATTGGTACCCCAGTTGATGAAACTGATTTCGGGATAAATGTGGTTGGCTCAAAATTTTTTATTGAAGGCCCGTTCAAATCACCATTGTTGGAAATAGAAATATTTTGGGATTTTAAAATGGATTTTTGTTGGTTTTCATTAGCGCTATATAACAATTCCAATTCAGGTACTTTCTCCACAACTTTTTCATTCGTTTCGTTATCAATTGCCTTTTTGCCAACGGAAGCTGATGATGCTCTTTTAATTGGCTGCTTTTGTTTTAGAGTATCTTTAACAAGAACATTCGGTTTGTGTTTTCCAATGCGCTTTAAACGATCCGACCATATAAGTTTATTTTTCAAAACGATTTTCCAACCTTTGGTCTCTGCTACTTTTAGTTCATCCCTTGATGGTTTGGCTTTATTGCGCTTTCGAAATATAATACCCCAAGCGTCATTCCGATTGCAGAGCTAAAAATTACAAAATTAAAATTGCAATGAAATAATTAAATATTGAATAAATCAGGTACTTCGAAAAATATTTTAGAAGTTTGTCCCAACTTTAAAATGTCATTAGTTGCTAAAGACCGCAATATCTTTAAAAACGCACGCGTCGGTAAACATTCCAGTTTAGCTTCGCCGCAACTCAAGGATATAGCGAATTCGACGACGTGAAGACCAAAAAGTCGATGTATTTCACTCAACAATTGTTTTGCAATTTGCAAATCACCTAATGGGCACCTTTGCTTCTTGGGAAAGATGTGTGGGCCGTGCGTGATATTCCAAATATTTAATACGACCTTAAACTCCGAACATTAAATTGTTTGTTTGATTAATTGTATAAAATTTTACCTACTTCATCGTTTGTGATGGTCAACCCGTAATAGTCTCTGTTAGGTGCACGGGCTCTCGAATACAATTGCAAAATTACACCGTCCCTATCATCCATTTAAAAAAAAAGCAATAATTACGTAATTATAGAACTAAATTTATAGAAAAATACGTAAATATTTCGATATAAGTGAATATAGAAACATCAAGTTCGCAAATTTGTCAAATTGATGTCACGATGACTTTTGTAACTTAAACTGATACAACTTAACTTTACTTAACACAAATCGAATATTATTCAAAAAGATATCGAAACTAAATTTAGAATTGATTAATAATACTAACCGTTGGTGAAGTCAAGTCGTACAGAAGTCTCGATTCATTCAAACCCACAGTAAATTAGTTTGTTCGTCGCTCTCACTATCTGCAAACAACGGATGATTTCAAGACACTGTCGAATTCTCCAAACAGAAAAGAGCAAAGTGCCACAAAGTGTTTACCAGCTCACAATATCCAAATATAGGCAACAACTTGACAACTTATATGATTTCGAAGTACTTAATTATATAAGTTGCCTGGTAACTTCGATTTATATTTAAATTTAAATTTTGCAACTCGTCTTTATTACGAAATAGTTGTGTAGTTGTAGAGGGACACACAACTTGTTGAAAACAATTTCTCATAAATAGTCTTTTTTTGCTGATGATGCGAAGTATTCTGTTTGCTTCGTATAAATAAGATTGGCTTTTTTTTATATAAATTTGAATTGCTTATTCAAATATTTGTTTGCGTCAAACAATTGCTACGGTGTGTATGCTTATTTAATGTTAAAAACAGTGTTGGTAAGAACATGGTATGTTTATTTAATGTTAAAAAACAAGAACGCGGTACTACTAGCACCGCCTATCGGACACAAGAATCCCTAGCTCCACCACCACAGCTCCACCACCACCGCTGTCAAAGAACTCTGTTCTTCACTACTAACGCAAGTAATTTGTAACAGTAGTTCTACCCGTGAGTGTTATTCCCTTCTTTACAATACTGTTTTACCTTTTTATGCAATAAAGTACAAACAGAATTTGTGCACCATAAAAGTTAAAAATGTCAAGTCATAAAATGATTAAGTGGCGAATTTGTATGGTTCAACAAAATTATTAATAAAAATATAAAATTATTTATCAATATATCAGTTTATTAGACTTACAATTTATAGGAATGACAAGATTCTTAAGAGCATCAACAAGAAGATCTCCTCTGTTATTCATAAATATAAAAACTCAGGCGTTTCAGAAAAGGACCGGTTATAAAAAAAATAACTACATAATTAAGATAAATCTCTGGGGGGTAATTTCATATTTTCATATCAAGAGGTTTCTTGAAACACCAAGTTTACAAATAAATAAATACTAGCGAATACCTAAATTAACATTACTTAATTATAATCGAGTGAAAAATAAATAAAAATAATTTAATTACTTATGTATTATTAAAATTATTTAAACTATCTTAATCAATAAAAAAAGAAATTAGTAAAAAATAAATATCAAATTTCATCAAAGATTGATCAAGTTCCAGTTACTCAAAATTGAAGTAATAAAATTATTTGAGTGCCTGGTTTAAGTAATAAATTAATTTTTACAGTTATTGGTCGCCATCATCATTAACTAATTCTTAATTGTTTAATTTCAACATTCGAGTGATAAAGATGATAAAAACTGTGGTCGATATTTTGTATCTAATCTCTAATTAAGAAGTAGAAAAGACTCGCTTCTTGTTTCTTTACAATTACAATAATGATTGTTTTGTTTCGATAGTCAAATACGGTACTTTGTATTTCTTAAAGTCATAATTATTATGGGAATTCTTCGTAAATATTGAAATAATCGTAAACTTATGGACTAAGCTTACGGTATTTTCATAAATTCTCAAAAGCCAAATGACCAAACATTTACAGTAATATACAATTTCAATTACTTTAGAAACCGTGAGTTATTTCAATCAAGAAATGCATTTAGTGACAATTTTTCATAAGTTATTTCTGTCGCTGGGGATCGAAGCCAGATCTCTAGCTCTCTAGCATAATTGGTGCAGTGTTCTACCAATTAGACCACACCTCGTGCTCAAATTGGTAGAACACTGCACTAGATAAGCTACAGGTCTGGGTTCGATCCCCAGAGAGAGAGAGAGAGATAACTTTTCTTGTGAATTTATGAATATTAATTAATAGTATGAATGAAAAATTGTCACTATGAGATTAAGCCAGTAATTTAGTTTCTTCAATTATTAGAAAAATCCAAAATTAAAGTTCTTTTCGTCATTAGAAGCCCTAAAATTTTTAATATAATGTGAAATTCTATTTTCGAGTTTTATTCTTTGTATTTCCATTAATCAATTTTGATAACAATGAAAATAAATCTGAAAATTGGTTAAATTTAAAAACAGGTCACTTGGCTTTTGCACAATAATAAAGACCGTGTATCATTATATCATTAAAATAGTTTTTAGTCTTCATTAGAATCATAAGCTTTTGCTTTTGCGTTGTTTAAGGCATAGAATAAGAAATGCTTGGTAATTTTACACAAGCCAAGACATTCTGCAAGAGTCGGAACTTTCAACAGTGTCGGTACACTTCAAAGTGCTTCGTTTTAAAGCTCTCATCTTGATTTTCATATGTTCCAGTAGTTTATCTATGGCTCTCAATCGTTTTTCCAAATCTGTCGTGCACAAAAATCCAATCTAAAACAAAAAATCCACAGTTATATCTTCAGCCCCACAATAATGGCAAAGTGTGATGTTCCAAGACAGGTTTGTCCTTTATTTGACCTTGCCAATAAACAGCTGATCAGAATAAATATGGCGGAAAAAACATACACCTCAAGCACATCATTTGGATTCGGCCTCGAATTCGGTTCAACTTGCAAGCGAGTCAAG
>JARJEB010013850.1:0-34311 GCA_030264535.1 Liometoxenus newtonarum | reverse complement strand
TTATGATTTGTTTTATAAATATAATTAACTGATTATTTGCTTCCTGCTGGCTGTATTATTTATAATTTATTTCCTACGACTGCACCCCCCAAGAACTAATTCTGGTTACGCCACTGATGGCAAGAAAGTAGTAAATGTATTCTATAGCCCACTCAACTTGTTCGCATAAGTCGGTACTTCTTTCATTTATTTTCCTTGTTTGTTTCCATCATTTTTTTTTTTAAATTTTCTTCTTCTTCTTTTTCTTTATCTGGCACACTGAATCGCGGTGGTCATAGGAGGAAGTAAAGGCAAACTATAAACCTCCACGACAACTCGGTATGTAAAATTGAGCGTTTAGTCTACGTAGTTAAATCCACGAAGGATGTGAAGATGAGAGAGATGAGAAAGGAAATGAAAAAAGGCGCGAAATTTGCCAAAGAAGAAAAATATATTCCTTACATTATACAAAACATGTAAAAGGACTTTTCGTATACTCTTTAAAAAGTACCTATACCTCCTATTCCTACTTTTTCGCAGGCGCCTCTGTGTTCCTTTTCTTGTTCAAAGTGCATCGTTTCTAGAGGAGATTTTTAAAGAGTAAATTCCATTGTTTTCTTTTTTTTGTTTTGTTTTCCAACTTCCTACTTGATTCAATTACTTACTTTATTTTGAGGCAGATTTATATAAATTGATATAGAAATAAAACAAGCAAAACAAGATTTATTGGAAACCACTAGACCGGGTGTCCACACAAATCACAAAACAAGAAAATTGCACAAGAACGATCAGATAAAACCGCACAAGGACAAGGACAAGGTATACGCGAAGGAACATTGAGTATTTAAAAATTGATATATCTATTTCGTAATTGTTGTTTGAAACTTGGAAGCAAACTTTGCCATATTTAAGCTATCTCTTGTATTTATTGATATCAGCGTCAGAAATGCCTATCTATATAAAGAAGATGAAACGCGATGCGTTGCTGAAATTTTGTCTTGCGCTACGAGTTGTTTGATGGTGCGTGCGTATTATACATTTTATATGATTGATCATCGTATTCGAGAAGTTGATTGATTGATTGATAACGCGCAGCGATTTCGAAAACGACTTGACTAGAATCAATTGCTATATGTTTGCCGTTTCTCATCGTTTCGGTTTATACTATCCGCGTACTCGATTCACCGTCGCTTCCCCAACCGATTCATACAAACATACTTGGCGAATACCCCATTACCAATCACCATCACCACGCGCTTGGGGAATGAGTGAATGAGATGAGTTACTTGTTTTATGGCTTTCAAGATATGTGCGTGTCGATATCACCTTAATGCACTGCGTTCGGTTGCCAACGCGAAATATCGAAATTCACTTGATAAATTTCGCCGAAAATGTTACGATGATGACAAACTTTTAGTATTATTGCGTAAAAATAAAAATGTTATGGTCCTGGATGATATAATCCTTATAAATCGTCGCATTTTATACACTTTTCTGGTCTTGTTGTTTCACACAGGTAAGTCATTTCGTCAGCCTTCAGACTGTATTTTGATTTGATTTTCACTTCATTTTTTGGATAAAAAGATCTGTTAGTGTAAGGAGCGTATGGGGGTGAGTTTTATGTTATAACTAAGTCATTGTCGTAGACGTAGTAGTAATAAAATCCCGCGAAAATTCTGTGGGCGTACAAAATAACAAGTAATCCCAAATCTTGTTAAGGACCGATGCGTCGATAGTTAATCCTTCCTCCGGCTTTATAGTTTTACACACACACACACACACACACACACACACACACACACACCTTCATTCCCTCTATTCTTACATATATTCCGCGATCGTTACATTGTGCTCCCAGGCCAGCTCTCCATTCGTATCGTGTCTATACTTTTCATTCGCACCATCGCAACCAGGAAATCAGGAATAAACGCGCTCACCATGCCGAATGAAACTAAATAAAGACGTTTCCTGTGTGTAACAAGCTTGAGGAAATGTTGAATATGGTGTTGTAAGACTAGATGTAACCTAACGCCTAGATAGAAGGGGTGGAATGAAGTGCACCAAGGGTAGTGCTTTAAAGCTGTCTGAACAAGTCCATGCAATCTGCACTGGCAATATTTTCAATTTTCCTCTTTCCTTCCTTTACGCTTTTTTCTAGTTTTTATAGGTATACAACTCTGATGAGTAGCTTACAGTGATAGGTAAATCGAAAGCATCTATTATTTAAAGCATAATTAATTTTAGCAAAATTTTAATATTAATCTAATTAAATCTGCTTAAATGTGATGTCTATAAGATGCGCTACAAAATTGGAATTTATTATTAACTTATAAAAGCGTACCGAGATAATGAAACATCGTGCAGTATACTTTTCACTGCCACATTTCTTCGCTTTTTCTTACTAGTGCTATAAACACATCAGTGTGTTGAATTCAATAGCCCGACCGTCAGAGCAAGAGAACAAATGGAAAAAGTTTATTATTTTACATTTTTGACGTGTTCGAAAAGAATACTTAAATGCGAACCGCTACCGCGAGTAAGTTACATACACATACAGAACGAGAACAAAGTTCCAGTTCCACTAGGAATTGCACTTGCACTATAATAACCTAACCATCCAAATGTGAAGCATAATAAATCATGTAGAACAATAAATTTTCCATTTTGCCCCTTTGTTATTATTGCACCTTTTACTTTTTTATTGAGTTCACTTTTTTTCGTTGTTTTTTTATTGTTAACTTCATTAGTGTTTTCATTTTTCATTTATATAATTTTCTTTTTCTTTTTATTTGCGCATATCATTCATTGTTCACTTGCTTCCTTTTGTTGTTTGTTGTCCTGTGGTTTTGTGGATAAAGCGTTTTTTCTTCAATTTGCTACAATATAGGATGCCTATATTTGCTGCACGGGGGAGAAGACCTACAAAACAAATACGGCCCTGTGAATTGAATGATAAATGGCATAGAATAATGAGTCAAAATAAAAAGAAAGCAAAATTATGATCCATCCTGAAATGAGTAAACGAAACAATGTTTTCACATTAAAACCTATATACTTATCTTTTTTTTTTATCCTGATGGATTATTTATTATTATCGTGTTTGTTTATTTGGTTCGTCTGTTGATATTAGTCGAATTTCATTTATACAATCCAACGTCAAACAGTGTCGGGTCAGAGTCAGAAAATGAAAGCGCAATGAGAAAAACCACACATTTTACGACTTTTTTGGCGGCAGAAAACTACAATCCATCTCGCAATATATAGCATCCACTAAATGTAAATGGTGAGGGGGGGATGTCGATGTCGGCAATAAAAACTTCCATGACTCTCTATAACCCCAAACCACCTCCTCTCGCCCTGCGCTTCGCTATAACCACGACGAAAAACGCCAAAACATATCGCAATAATTTATTCTCGTCGAATGGCGCCAGACGACTACAGTCGTTATCCTTGCTTGCCTCTGCCCGCACCACTACGACGACAATAACTACGAGAGTGTACAGACAGTGTAGTCCCCAGAAAACATCCCCCCAATTCCCCATCATTCGCAAACAAAACAAACTTATACGCGTATATAGTTCGCAAATAACTTGATAGATACATAGAAATGTTGCACAACAATTTTTCGGCTCTCAACTTTGTTGTTTTCGATGTTTACCAGCATTGTTTTCGAAGTTCTTTCGTAATAATCATCCCAATTTAGCATACATGCTGATTCATTCGTGTCTTCTGTTAAAGTTATAAACGGAAATCATTTTCTTGCCATTTATATAAATTGTCCGAAAAGGTATTAGAACATAGGAAATAGGTTAAATCTAAAGTTAACATCATCAGGGGATATTGGGGCATGAATGTAACATATAAATCTTGGATGTATGGAGGACGGACGATGTACGCACATCGATGACGCAAATGTAGTTGCTTCCGAAAGCGCAACTGTCGTTGATGAATATTTTATCTCTAGTCATTCGCAACGCGATGCGGCTATACCTACGCTACCTACAACCAACCAACCAACCAACCAACCAACGGTCGAGAGGCACTTCCGGGAATGATGTATAAGAATATTAGGTTAGGAATACCTAGGAGTATGGTCTACACTTGCATAAATAATTATACTCGTACTTCGCTTGTAAATATCAATTGTAGTCTTTGAATGAATAATTTCCATCATCAAAAATTCAGCACGAATAAAAGACTTTTCAATCTTAACAGTGCGTGCAATGATGATATTGCCAAGTATATCTTTTGCTTTTGATATTGATAAAATTAGGAAACGGAAACACGTGATTTAAGCCCAGTCAAGCCCAAGCAAGAGGTTTTCATAAAGCGACCAGTGTTTGCTTCGTGCCTACTTCGAATTTATTGAAACAGAACGGAAAGCAAGTACAAATAAAAGTGGAAATATTACGGTTCGAAAAATATAACATATCTGCATTACAGCGATGTATTAGTACCAATGAGTAATAATATTATAGATATACTAAGTAACGAGAGTTATAAAAATTTCTCACGACCTACGAAACCTTCCGAATTGTACAATTTTATCCAATTTATTGCTTATATTGTGTACAAATCCGTCACTGTAAAACGAAAATCGACTCTGAGTAAAATTTTAGTAAAGAACATAAATCGATTTCATGGACTCTATAGGATGCGCAGGCAAAAGAAACCCAAAATGCTACAAATAAAAATCGGTGCGTTAAATTCGCAGCGCACAACTTTCCGACCAAATACAGTATGATTTCGTTGAAATCGTGGATTGTACAAGTAATTTTGATTGGAAAGTGGAAATATGAATGATTAAGTTTTGATATCACTGCAATTTCCACGAAATCATACTGTATATGGTCATACTGTATAAGTTAGGCGCTGCGAATTTAACGCACCGATTTTTATACTTAATTAAATAAATAACAATTAGAAAATTAAAAAAAGTATTTGAAAAACCTAGTATACTGCGTATTTAAAGCACCCTGTATATTACATATCTCTTATAAGCTAATGTAATCTTCATATGCTTATATTTGTCGATTTTGAGTATTTACATTGTTAGGTAGTCGCCATGGTAACCACTGGTATATTCAATTCTAATCGTTTTGTGATAGTCAGTAATACGAAAGTTTACGAATTAATATCTCACAAACTATGCATCCGACGAAAAAATATAATAGGAACTGAAATATAGACAATTGAATATGCTACAAAAATATATTTTTTGTTCATGCCTAGATGCAATATTTTGCAACTTATATGCAAATTTATGTTTTGATATCGTAGTAAAGTGCTCTTCTTTACCGAGCGACCGATTTTATTCATTTTTACTGCAGGTTCTCACCAGACGGACATCTACCCAGGTACCGAATTTCATTCCTATGCGTTGCGCGGTTTGACCGGAATTTTGTTCACAAAAACGTGCAAAAATTGGACAATTTAGGAATTAATATCTCCCAAACTGTGCAACCTACGAAAAAAAGTTATAGGTATTGAAAAAGATAGATTTCGACTCTCTATAAGAACGTATTTATTGTTTGTCCGTAATACGCAAATTTTCTTTTGACATTTAAATTAAATTGCCCTAGTGCCCTTCTTTACCGACCGATTTTGTTCATTTATTCGCCAGGTGATATTTTGATGGATATCTATGAACGTAGCAAATTTCATCCCGATCCGTTGCTTGGTTTCCCCGGAATCTTGTTCACACACACACACACACACACACACACACACACACACACACACACACAAACACACACACACTCGCATCACTCCATACACCACTTTCTCGGGTTCAGCGAAGCGAGAGTCGTGGAGATCCGTCGAAAACCCGACTTCGGTATTTTGACCGAATACATATCTTTCCTACCGTATACCTTCGGTATGGTCGGAAAGTAAAAATCAGAGAGGATAAAGGAAACAACACCAAATCCAAAAAAAGAGAAAAAATACATGAGGGCCTAATTTCAGATATTTGATTAAAAATTCTATTTAAAATCGAAATGTGTATTTTACATGATATATGCATAAACTATTACGAACACATACATTGAATTTTCAAAACAAGAACAACCAGTTTAGTCGTTTATACAAGAGCATATTCGATTCATTTTTATACAATAGACAACATGGAAGTCTACCTATAAACGATAACAAACTAATGAATATGAATCACATGCAGCCCAATAAATGTGCGACTCGCTGGTCGTTACGTGTTCTTCATAATAAATTAATCAACCCATCACAATTCAATGCAATATCGTGCAACATTTAAACTTTGCACTCGTTCGTTTTGTTATAATGTCGTTATCATAGATTTTCCACGCATTTTAATTATTTATTTGCATTGAATTTTGAATATATAGTTAAGTTAATTAAATTTTACCTCTAAAGCCATCGATTGTTATACCTACATATTAATAATCAACAAGCAAAAATACCACACTCGCATAAGGACATATGACAAACGCTCACTATCTTTAAAGCCATAATTGATTGCTCTTATGACCCGAAATATGTCACAGCAAATAAAAATATAAATGTCGCTTTTCTGAAACTTTTATTACGCAATACGTCACAGTTATTTCGCTTTCATATAGTTACCATACATTGCATTTGCATATTTCGGCTCGACAAGAAGAAAAACAAACATATAAAAATATAAGTATGTATAATCGACCTGAAAGCACATTCATTATGCACCATTTTTTCTTCGTTTCTTGTTGAACAAAAATGTTCGGCGTATACATTAATGGAATTAAGCAATTATTTTATTACTTATACACAATCACACAAAGTTTACAGTCTGAAATAGTTCGCTTCAATAATAAAAATGTTCCCATCACGACAAAAATCACTTTTTCGGATTCAGGGAAAACGATGAAAACGCCAGTTTTATAATAAAATATATACCTATACCTACCTATCCTACCTACCTACCTATAGAAATGAAATGTTGAAACGAATATACCTATGGTTGCTGTTGTTGATGCACACAAAAAATTCGTTAATTGCAACAAGGCACGTTAACCACATCCATATATCAACAATTTTCACGTGATTGCTCGCAATGCATTTAATTGAATCTCGTTTATGCGTAATAAATTCATTTGTACGTTTCCTAAATTACATTTTCCTGCTATTTCCTTTTCGCTGTGGATGTACCTATTGTTGTACAGTACGTACATTGCAAATGTGTATTACTTTTATTGTTCCTCAACTAATGATCTGATAATACTAGCAACGTTGGCTTTTGAGAATAGAGCGAATAAGAAATGATACTAATTGTAATAAATCACTAAATTTCATTCTCAAACTTACTTAGGGCTAGAGCTCCTTTTAGACCAAAATCAACACAAACCACATCAAAAAGAATAAAAGTTGAATTATTTTTTCATAACACTTTTAAATTTCCTAGTTTTATTTCAAACATTTCTTTAAGCTTTTTACATATTCAAAGGAAGTTTGGGTCTTCTTTCGATTCGTAGGTATAGTATACCTATGTATATACTTTTTCTTTCTTTATCAGCTGAAGTTCGTTCACTTCATATTTTTTAATATTCATATTCGAATAAATGTCGCTTGCCGCTATTTTCGCGTTCGTGCGTCTCTAGACTTGCGCACGTGTTGTCTTCGTCTTTTGCTTAAGTAATTTTTTTATGGAAAATATTTCAATTTTATTTTTTACTGTTTACACGTGCGCTCATGTTTGATGTTGACTTTTATTAGGTTTCTTTTTGTTCATCATTTAATATTCATTTGGGTAGTGATGAATTTTAAATGCAAACAGTCATGAAATAATTATTTACATATATCTATAAATGATAAAGGGTGCGTATATATTAAGTACCTATATATAGATCACCCACTTTGAACCAAAGAATATGTGTCGTGTCCTGTGGAAGAGGAAGAATGAATTTTCGCATCAATATAAGTAATGCAAAGTTTTGAGAAATGTCGAACATAAATTTTACGTGTGCTGTCGATTTTTCCTTTTTTTTCCCCTCTATTCAGCATTACATCTTGTCATTCCTTTATAAATTTGTGCAATATTTCTATGATACGCAAAAAACCCACAAATCAGCACAAACTGTTATCAGAATGTTTAAAATATAAATTGATTTATGATTTTCTTAAAAAAATTCCTCTATATGTTTACCGATCAATTTGCATTATTATGAATATATGTCTAGCCACATGTAATTGGAATACTTGCCATCAACGTTTTGCTCATGTTGAAACTATCAAAACGTAAAAAGAGAAAGAAGAAACGAACGTTCAATTTCGTTTTAAATTTAATATTTTTACTTTCCAATCCTAGGGAAGAAGGTAGTTTAGGAAAGTCTCGGATTCACCCCAAAAAATTGATGTATCGCTTCCCTGAGTCCGCAAAAATGGTTTTTGCCTTGATGTGTGTATTTCAGCAGGAATTTGAGCATTTCCTTGATCGGAAAATGGAAATCGCACACAAATTTAGTGATATCAAAACGTAATCAAGCTCATTTCACCGATCGGAAAGTTGTGCGATGCGAATTTAACGCACCGATTTTTTAAAACTTATAACACACAACGCCAATGAAAGGCAAACTGGCAAATTCGCATGGACGAAGGGGCCATCGTTTTGACATTTTTCAAAATTGATGTCGTAAAAATGTCGCTTTTATAATCAAATACTCTCTCATATTACTTACTCTATTTTACTCCGAACTATTGTTACAGTTCTTTTTCTGATCCGTGTTTGGAGTTTTAGTCACAGCATCGAATTTTCTACGAGAGAAAATTTTGATAGAAAATATTTTGTTTTTGTTTTACGTAAATTTTTCAGTCAAAATTAAATTATTTAGTAATTCATAAAATTGCAAATAAGCATTTCCCATTAGGGGCCTTTGAATATGTTCGACAAAATTCACAGTTTACTTGAGTCCGGCACTGCACTGTTTTCCCATTTTATTGAGTTTCAGTGCCCCGTGTTTATGATATCCTTATATATACATATTTACGTTTCGTTAAAGTTTGGTTGTTTCATTTTTAAAATACTTTTGTACTGAAAGTATTATCATAAAAAATTTGCCTAATACATGTGATTAATAATTATTTTTAATAACGAACACAAATCTTCGAAAAGGGTTTTAAAGCACTCTCAACTCAATTTGTACTGGTTTTAAGACGAAAGACCTCTTTCTTTTACAACGATACTTTCTTTGGGAGCGGTTATTCTTATTAAAAAGGATAATGGAATATTTTCCCAAAGCAGACTCACCCACACACACACACACACACACACACACAAGTTTCGTATTATTAAAAATTCCATTATGTGGCTGGAAGAGTAGCGACGGAATTTAGAAAGAAGTACTTTCGCAATCGGATTAAAAAGTTAAATTTCTTACAGCTGCTTGCTTATATGAACTCAGCATATTGTTAATGTTTTCCTTTTACAAAATTAAAATGAATCATTTGCGAAAATATTGTTGAAATTTCAAACCAGACCATGAATGGTGAATTATTTATTTGTATATTCAACAAATATTAAAAAGTTTATTAAGCGTAGATGAAGTTTGAGCACATTTTGTTATTCTCAAGATACTTGAGAGGTATACATAAATATATCGACTTTAAAGGCATTCTTTTTAGGTAGTTTTGCGCAATTAGGACAACTTGTAAAACTTGAAATTGTCCACGTAAAAAACAAACCTGCCCTTCGTTTTTCATCTTTTTATTTCGTTCCCGTCTTTGTATTTGTTCTAAGGCTTGCCGAATGAATCGTATTCTGTCTTAAACATTGCGAGTCTTAAACTGTCCTCAAGTTTACTTCGTTGTCGTCGTCGTCGTATACGTTTGCCAAACTTGACATTTTGGTAAAAGGGTGTGGTGGAGAAAGGGAGACAGATAGGTACAGCAGAAAAGTAGCAATTTAGATGGTAATTAGACAATTAAACTCACGAAATCTTTTCCGCCGTGGTTTACACACTTTTCTTCCACAGGATCCCAACTCCTTGAAGCGTTACGGATGGACAGATTGAGCACATTTTTCTTTCAACATTTTTTTTTTCAAAGCGAAAGACATTTTGCGATTCTTTACTCTTTTCTTTTAGGAAATTATTATAGTTGGACTAAAAAAATATCCCATGCCGTGCCTTTCACAAAACATCGTCCACTTGTCACAGAGCTGGATATACCTACCCACCATTTCTTATGATAATAATTGGATTGAGGTACTCCCGGTTTTATACTTTATGAACCATTTCAACACTCTGTATGTCTAGTAGATCGTAATTATAACAGGCGGTGTTGATGGTTTTTAGTCATAAGTGCAACTTAAGTTTAATAATTAACGTGCAGCTACCTATTACGAGAAGAAGTTACATATTAAACCACGCAAGGACAACAATGTCACTGTAATTTACTGATGCAACTAATTAAAACCATGGAATATTGCGTCTAATAAAACACCAGACGTCACGTTTGCCGCAGTTACAGATGTTTTCGCATTCGCTGCCAACTAACTAAAACAGCAACATTTGAATACATTTGACAAAAATTTAAATTATTATCCTTTTTTTATGATCACCGGGTTAATTCAAATCTAGGTAGTAGGTAGGTAGTTTAATGTGTATGTAGTGAATGTATTTACCTAAATTGAAAGGGATGATTTCGATTAGTGTTACATTTCCGACAAGGAAATAGCAAACTTCTGCAAATGGGACGAAACAAAAAGCGAGAGGCTGGTGGACACAACAGTTCACGATATATCTACGAACTCGGCGAGACACTGCAACAGCGACACCCTTTGCGCTTTAACATTAGGTAAATTAAAAACGAAAAACTGTCAATTTTCACCGGGAGCTAGTATTTTCTCCATACCCGTATTTTTGATCTTTTATTCTGGTGTAAATGTATTGTGCATGAACTAAACACATTGCATTGCATCTAGCATATTCGCATTTGTTCCAACCAATTCCACTCGTATAATTTCACTACCCCCTACTACCCCCGAAATAATGATGACAAATATGTAGTATCTATAATGCAATGGCAATTTATTTTTTCGTTTTGCTAAATTTTCCTGTACTAATTCTCAAATAAAAACTTTGCTTATGACCGTTGTGAACAATCATTGAACGAAAAAGAAAAATGATTGGGTCGTATTAGATTCACATGATGCACTTAAAAGGTAATTGCATCGATAATAAATCTCTCGCAAAAAAAAACATCGAAACGACCACCTACACAAAACACAACAAAACAATAAACCATTTAAATCCGCGGTTGTTTGTGTTTTTCTTTTTTATTTTCGGAGGAAAACTAATGACTCGCAACTAATGCCGTTTAAATGCGTTCGCGTTAGTCGCGTTTTTCGAATGTTCTCTGTTCCATATCGCCAACGTGGTTTCGAAACCATTTATGCGCCAAAACCAAATCGGTACTTATTGCCCTGCGAATGCGATATGTCGTTATCAGGACTGGCCTCCATACCTACCTAGGCATATTTTTTACGCTACCGAAAGTTATTTCGGAGTTTCTATAGTCTGCGAATGATTTACCCATACTCGGCCAAATAACGCTTGTTTATACTTAAAAAAAAAATACTAAAGCCTGTACTGGAAATGGCATATGTTTGCTTTGCGACAATTAACCATTTAATTTTTACATTTTAATGCGTATAAATAAATACTAGTGGTCAAAGTACTTCCGCATCATGTATATAAATATAAAATATAATAATAAAGAAAAATCATTAAAAACTTATTTCGTTATGCAAAACAAAAATGCTGTGAAAGAAAAGTTCTTCACGTAGTGTTGGTAAAGTAAAATCTTTACGTTTCGCTTCGTAGTTGTATCTTTGTATAGGTATGTATAATAATAAATCGTGGGGGCGGTTTATTGCTGCATGATAAAAACGTCTAGATTAAACTAAACATTCATAATGAGTACAAAGTACAAGGGTTTTGTTTAAAGTAAGTGCTAATTAATCAATCATTAAGAATATTTTAAATTTAGTTAAAGCTATACTACTAGTATTAAGTATGTTAAATGGAAATGCTTATTGAGAATTCAATAAATTGAATATTGTGCACAAATATTTATTGATAAGTAGTTACAGAGTCGTGGAAATTTCAGTAAACATTTTACATTATGATACTTTCGACGGCCTGATGCTGGAACTCTAGGAAAAGAACTCTTGACGTGATGTGACGAGACGAGAGGAGGACGAGACGAGATAGATAAGTATACCCCCAACCAACCCTATGCATATAACTGCGATAAGGTTGTTGTCCTTATTCTTCATCCTTCCATCTTATCTTGCCATATGTTTGCCCTTTTCTGCACTTGTTTTGTTTTCGCTGTCGTCCTCCCTTCCTGTTGCCAACAATCGAAAACAATAAATGAGACAGGCAGCACAATCCTTTAGATATATCCCATATTCGTATATATTGAGAGTGCGGAAACTAAACTACAGACTCGCTCTTATTCTTTATTTATTCCATTCAATTCTATGGCATTGTGTATGTACAATAACAACCAGCGGCTTTAAAAATATTTCCTTTTCCTTACAATTTCACTGAGCGTAAACCGTCAAACCGTGCGCAACTTGGTGCAAATCCATCAAAACTGAATGAATAAAAGTGAATAAGAATAGAATAAAAGATTAAATACTTACTTACTATAAGTATACACAGTGAAGATTGGAAATATTATTTCACAGTTTGTCTGATAACTCTTGTAACTTAGAATTTAGTTCCAAGTTCCAAAAGTTAAACATTAAAATTTTCTCTTCACAAATCGTTACTTATTACAGGATATGATGTAGCACAGGCATAGACAATATCCATCCTGTATAAGTATGTCGATTTGAACCGTGTGCAACAGCAACAATTCGGCCACTAACAATGTCCTTGATAAATTATAATGAATATAAAGGTAAATAATAATATCAGTGCATCCTGTATATTTTGTTGGGCAACAATCGGCAGCAAGAGTCTGTTTCGTTGAAATCTCGTGAGAGTATAAGAAAAGTTGGAAGTGGGTTGGTGAGTGGTGACGCTATCAGGACTTTTATTTATGGCGCCAGACAGCTGTCATGCCGCCGCCAACAATCGGTCTGTGCACGAATACAAACGGCAAATTCCGCGACTATCCATTCCTAAGCTATACCTACCTATGTCCCATAGGTACTTACGCAGTTCTGACTCAATAATTTAATGGCTTTATTCTGGTAAATATAATAAATTAGTATACCAAAGGATTCATAAGATTTTTTCTGCGGAATTATGAACGGCCGTCTCACAAATCCTGGTCAGTGCAAGGTGCAAACAAACCGGATTTTTTGTGGACTTGTTCTTTTTCATTGTGAATTCATATTTCTATGGAATTGATTAGCAAAGCGAAATATTTGATTTCATCTTGGCTTAGAAAATCTTCAAACCACCGTTGTTCATACGAATAATATTAGTATTGTCCATGTTCATTACAATTTCATCAGATTCAGATGTCCAAGCGTTTGGGAAATTTGTATTTTTCCATTGTGTTTTTTGTGTTGTTCAAATATTTGTATTTACATGATTCCTTTCTGTTGGGATAATTTTCCAATATTCCTTTAAGTCCTGTTTACATTGTAACCAAAGTATATAAAATCATAATCGTATCTTCTCCAGCACACACACACACACACACACACACACACACACACATATACATTTCCTAACTTTGACATCAACAAACATGCCCTAATGCACTTTAATGCACATTAAATGTACAAACTGTCAACTGTACATACATACATAAAGGCACTGGATTTGCTATAGCCAGTATTGTGCTAAGAATTGCATACCTACAGGATGTTACAAAAATACGTATTTTCGGACGAGCATTGGACATATATCATAATGTTTGTACAATTATAACCGAAACACTTTGTGTGTCGGCACCGCGTTCTCTGATATAGCATTTACTAATTTAGTAGTTGAGACTTGAGAGCTTTTTTTTTGGTCACCAAACTTATCGCCTAGATAAAAATTGACCTGACCCTCTGATATCTTCGTTATCATGTTTTTTTCACAACTTGGCTCTTCTAATTGGAAAGTCTGCCGACCCCTGGTATAGAACGATTGAAGAGTAATCCGATAGGTTACATATACATTTCGACAATCAATTAGCCAACTATCGTCCACAATCGTTTCGTGCTCACAATGTTGGAAAATCGCAAATGGAAACATCAACGTGAGTCGATCGGAACTCCTCCCTTGCCCTTCTATTCACTAATTCACTTCGTTCTCACGTATCCGTACACTACAAATCATGTTGTAATCTATTTACATTTGGTTCCATCATTTACATTGTATATACCTACTTATGATGGCAAATGCGAATAAATGTCATGATAGAGATGCTACTTCATCATATAATTATATATTTTGGTAAGTTAGGTGCCATAGATATCAATAATTAATCCAATTATAATCAGGGCCGGACTGGATCTTGTAAGCAAACTCATGATCGCGCATATCTACATCTAGTTATCGAGTTGATCTTTTATGCCATCCGGCCTAGCTCTTATGGCCAGTACGTCCCTGCTTACAATTATCAATGACTAAATTTAATACCCTAATAATAAGATACTGATGGGAGCATTTTGTGTACTTACTTAATTACATTAAATATATAATGTGATTTCTTGTTCGCATCTCGTCAGTACGGACAGTACCCAATCAAACAAGTTCAGTGCTGAAGCATGAAGTTGATAGAGATATTTGAACCAGTAACGGGGAATCAGCAACACAAAGTGAACTATAAAACACGCGTTCCTATGCTTACCCTGGTGGAGCTATAGGGCTGAAAAGGAGAGGGCAGCTGGCAAGGCGAGTGAAAGAGGATAAGGAAAGGACATTAATTTCAATTTGCATGCGACGCTCTTTCGGATATACCACGAACGCAAATGCAAACCGCGTGTGTCGCGCAACCGAACGAGGAACGAGGTATCTACTACGGTAGGTATACCTATACATATATAGGACCAACTATGGATTCAACCACAATGCCACAACTCCAAATTCGCACTCCCGGGGTCATAATGTCTGCTTAAATAGTGTCCACACATTTGCATTACAAGCATGCCCTTCTGACCTACACGCATATTTCAGTCTTACTCTTCCGTAGACCGTAGTCCTTAGGTTTTAGACCGATCTAAATCTAGGAACACCTCGTGTCATTCAAACGCGTTTCCTCCCTCTGTATGTAGGTAGAATATGTTTCTTCGACAATATGTAAATATTCTGGCGCGATACCAATGAGTGGAAAGTACACGTGTTTCGAGTAGGTACTGTTATACCTACTCTCTCACTCCCTCTCTCTCTCTCTCTCTCTCTCTCTCGCTCTCGGTGCGGTAATTTACAACTTTTATCAACGCAACCTCAGTTGAAACGGGACGATAATTCGTCGGACGTAGGTAGGTATGTGGGTGCAAGCCGGAATGGAAGCGTTTGCTATTAAATTAACACTCACGAAACGCGTACCGTAAGTAAAGCACCCTCTTATAATAAGGGACGTCCGACCTTACACATAGGTATGTACATATATGCGGTTATACTTTCGCACTAAGTAAAAGCAGTCATTACGTACCTACTCTTCTTCATTTTCTGTATCCACTTCTTGATCCAAGAAAAGCATAAGTATATGCCTAGGAATTGCTAATCTAAAATTCATCTATCTAATTAAAATTGAGGATGAGACATCAAATGCAATAATCCTGATGACTATTATTAATCAGGCTGGTTGTAGCTGAAACATATACTTCAAAAGGGATTAGGTCGTGCGGATATTCACTAATATTTACAGCTAGAGGCCAGGCTACCCACCACACCACATAGCCGCACTTTCCTGTATTTTCAACTCCTTTTTGCCACCCTCCATTCTACTTTCTCTATTCAGCCCTAACTATTTTGCGACTTGCGTTTAGTGGTTGTTGAAATTTATAACACTTAATTGTTACCTACGTTTACCTTTCATCCAACATACCACATACCACATACCACATACCTATGTATATTGGCATATCCTGCAAGGATACACTTAAATAAAAAATTATCCAACTTTGAACGTAGATTATGTTTGAGTTTATCAAACTTTGGTTACTTTAGGTTTTAGAAAAACAGGCTAGGCCTGGCCTAGCATATTGTCGAATTTCGAGAAATTGATTTTCATTTCCTTCGATTTTCATGGGAAATTAACATATTTAAGCACTGAAAATTAACTGGAATATAATCCTGAGTAGTTTTCATTCTTTTTGAGTCTTGGAATTTTTGTGCTCGTTCATTTGGATTTCATTGGGGTGCTCTTCATAAGTAAACCGAGTAAACGACAAATGAGGATGGAGGATGTAACTAAACTGAATATAAATTCGCGATTAGTGGATATCGCAGATTAAGTTCTTCTTTACTTTTAGTTCGCTCGGCACGGCGTGCGAATGGAAACGAAAAGATAGAAAACAAAGAAACGCGAATGCAACTTGCAAGCGTGAAAGGGGTGAGAGTTGTATGCAAATAGTGATATTCCTTGGATTGTATTTTGGAATGAAAATGTGATTATTTGCTAAAAATGGTAAAATCCTCGAAAAACGGACCATGTTGTATTTAAGAACGTAATCTGCTTGATATTTTTTGCTATTCAGTAATCTCAAGTGAAGTCAATTCAATTAAGAAACTCTTGCGAAATTTAATTATTATTTAAATCAAATCATTTTATTTTGTTTTTGTGCGAAATTATAAATTGGCGCGTGACAATGTCAGCCGTGAACAACGACAGCTTAACACGTAGGTATGTACTTAATACGTTTTATTCGCGAAACGATCTTTGGTCAACTGTAAACTCAGCAGGTGCTTTGCGAACGAAAAAATTTCACAAAAGCAAAATCCCAACCAACCAGCCAACCGTTCGAACCAACCACAATTGAAGTGGTTGAAGAAATGTGTGTGGCAAGGCAAGGCAAAGTCACAATTCATCGTCGTTCGCAACTGTAGTGACTTTTGGCACTACAGTACAGTCAAGTCGCGTATATATACTCGTGAAATGGCTGTTTTTATTTCTTCCTATAGTTAGTGTTCTCACTTTCTCCTTCCTGCAACGTTTATTACTTACTTCAATTTGTGGCACCGACTTTATTTTAGTCATTTTAATTTAACCACCACTGTCGGCTATTTGTCTTTTATAGGCAACAACATTGTGTGTCGCAATAAACAGAAACGCAGCTTCTGAAAATTAAAAACGCGTATAAAGTAATTCGTAAAATTGGTAAAAGTAATTCAAAAGTTTATACTATTTTTGGTTCGGTTACAAATTGGAAGTAATTTTCGTGCGATGCCACCATTTTCTGTTGTTGAAATGTTGAAAACATAGGTAAGCACACTTAGCATATCTAGCAATAGCGGATATAACGTCGATTAATTCACGCTGGCCGCAAAACTTTTGCATTAATTACATTGTTAAACTGGATAAACAATTCATCCTATGGTCGTTCACTCTCACGTACATGGATGATAGCGTGTTTTGCTTTACATATTTGCACGCATATGTGAAGTGCTACACGACTACCTACACGAAGGTAGAAAGGGAAAGTAATGGTTTCGGCCTGAAAAAATATAATGCGTTTTCAAGTGAAAGAAAATCCAAAAAGTGTAATAAAATACAGGCTAATACACTTTTCACATTTTATCATCATTATTGCTTTACGCTTTACTTCATACATTATTCATATATTACCTTCTTGTCATTTGAACAACATTATCATCAGATCAGCAGCAGTAAAAAAACATGAAGAAATACTCGTAATGATGGAATTGAGAAGTCATTAACGATAGAAAACAATTTACCATTATTTTTTCAAATGTGTCTCCTCGTCCCCAATAATCAATATGATATCTAATAAAAATCCACTTTATTTCATATATAGATTATTGCGTAGTCTTTTACATTTTCATCACTGTCCGTCCTTCCAACTTCTCTACTTTCAATTCCTGGTAATAATCTTTTGCAATTTCAATTTTGTATGTGATGTCTTGTCTTGACATGAACAACGAACAACGAACAACGAACAACGAACACGCAAATAGAGCAACAATAAGAAAGTTGGAAGACCGAATTGGGAATACTACGTTACTACCTATACCATTACTATAAATGACATCAAATATGCCAATACACGCCTCTACCTGCCTGTCTCTACTCAACTTCTCAACACTCGTATTCATTCATTCATATTTATACTTGTTTGATTGACGACGTTCGAAACATTCAAAGTGTTCAAAGTCATCTTTGTTACGCGGCTCGCTCTTCTGTTATTCGGCAATTTTATGCGGTTGACGTTATCACAGCGCGTTCGTTCTGTTCTGTTCTTGTTTGACGGAATGAACTGAGACGAAACTCGTGACGCGCGTGGTTGCTTGACGTTTGTTTAATATACGCATCATATTGTGCTCATATTCATATTCATACCTACACCCCCCTGTCTGATGCACCACATACATCGCAATAATATCACGTTGTAGATTTGTTGATGTTGTGTTGTATCTTCCGTCGTCGTCGTGCTTCTTCTATATTAACGGCTTGAATACGTTAGGTATATTGTTGTTGTAGGTATATGTGCCAGGCTCTTGTAATTTACTTATTGTTAGTTTTGTCGGGTATAAAGTTTAATTCCCAATAGGAGCAAAGCAGGGTACATACAAACGAATGAAGAGGAACAAACGAAAGCTTTCACTCCTTATACAATATACTTACTTGTTACCTACGCTACATTAAGTTTATCTTTCTGTTTTGCTTGACGTTCCTCACTTCTGGCTCAAAAATAAAGTAAAATGATGTTCAAAATGGAGTCCCCCCAAATATTATTTCCACTTTGTACTTGTCAACATAGAAAAATAGTTGCAGGTGAAAACGTTGTTTATACTAACTAATTATGTGATCATTTTCTAATTACAGTGAGCTGTGGACTTAAAGACGTACGTGTTATAATCCCAGCAGCAGTGGTCTGCGGCAATAGAGCGGTTTTACGCTGTCACTACGATCTCGAAACGGATCAACTCTATTCGGTGAAATGGTACAAAGGCCAAAGGGAATTCTACAGGTTTACGTTACGTGACAATCCCCCCATCAAACAGTTTCCCATCGACGGATTGAATGTTTTGCTCGAAGCCTCGAATGCAACACACCTGACGCTGGATCATGTGACGATGGACAATAGTGGTGCTTACAATTGCGAAATTTCAGCCGATGCTCCATCGTTCTTTACTGGTGTTCAAAAGGGCACATTACAGGTATTTACTTGCTTATCCTACACAATCATTCGAAAGAGGTCGTCGCAATTATGATTTCATTATACTCGTATGTATACCGTTGCGTATACGATGATTATTTTGCAGGTTGTTGAAATTCCGAGGCATGATCCAGACATAACAGGCTTGAAACATCGCTATAAAATCGGCGACACCCTGAAAGCCGAGTGCACTTCACGGGAATCGACGCCAGCGGCGAATCTAACTTGGATGGTTAATGGTGAACCCGTTCCGGCCGCACATATTCGCCACAATCACACGAAACGTAACGGCACAAGTAATTTATACAGGTAAGTGCAGTGCAGTGCAGTGCAGTGCAATGCAGTGCAGTGCAGTGCAGTGCAGTGCAGTGCAGTGCAGTAGCATTAATCAATGCATTCGGTATTTGTGACCCTTGTTCAAAAAGCCTATTGTATTGTATAGTTTTGTTATGAATTTCAATAAAAATTCAATGTGGATTTTTGTTCTATCTCGACTAAAACTAAATTCGATTGTCATGTCGTATTAGGAAAATATTTCGAAAATAAAATGTCTATTGCATGCCGCGGTGCATCGACTGCAATTTACAGTTGGAACACCTGGCCTGCAAAAGGCAATCGAAAATTTACTTAGTTTAATATCTGCGTGCGAATTTCAATTGTAAGTATCTAAAAAAAATCGTTGTTATTTATGCAAAAATATTTTGAATTTTTCAAATATCTATATTTAGCGGAAAATTCAATATTTCAGTGATTGAAATGAAAACGACACGTTATTGTAAAGTGAAAAGTGGTAACTACCAGCAATCAAGAACAGTGAAGAAAGAAGATTCAACATTTATTGAAAGTTATAGCTATTAAATCATGCATGCAAAGCTAATTAGTCAAAATAATTGATGGCATCCAATATTGCATTCAAAGTTGCATTCATTCCATGATTGAAATAGTATTCAGGCGCCATTGCATTATATGTAGAGTCAACACGCAAAACGTATTTTAGGTAAGTGAATGGGATTCATAATTATTCATTACGAGATGCCATCATTCCTATACTATACTTATCAATTTAATCTATCAAATTTGGCATGCTAGTATAGCAACTGGGCAACATATTTTCCGCTAAATATAGGTCTATAATGAAAGCATAACTAACTACATAGGTATATGTATTCTACATGGTGTTTACAAATAATTTATACCTAATAATGATAATTTTTGATAAGTTGCAACGCCGACCAGTCAAATATATGCGATTTGGCATCATTGGCAGCATGAACTGAACATTTGAACAATTTGTAACACTTTGTATACTATACCTACTGCCAATTTTTGTAGATTCATTATTACATTGTCTGTAAATTCAAATGATTATCTATATACTTGCATGCCAAGTTTCATGTTCAACTTTATCCAGTTACCTACGCATTGTGTTCTCCAGCAAAAAAAAATCAACTAATTCAACATATCCCCAAAACCCCGCAGCAATATACAACAAAGTTATATACACATTTTGGAAACTTTTTCGATGAATGACTATATAACACAGCTCTCACAAACATCACTTTTTCAGACTCTTGGAGATATGTCTATGTCAAATTTTCGTCCAGGAAGAACTTGTTCTTTCCTGAAATCATTACGTTGGTATCTTTGGTATCTTTAGTATTCCTTATGGGCAGACAAACCATCAGAACAGCATACAAGCAAAACATTCATTGTTCAATTAAATAAAATCTGATTAGAGCTTTTGTAATTGAATAGAATGCATGGTCCTGTCCCGAAGTCTCAGGGTGGTTGAGCGTTGAGGGTTCAACTTTCGACATTTCAACGACAATCGAAACTTATCAGGAATCTCTAACTGGTTTATCCTTTGATGTCGTTACTCGTTGGCTTTTGTTGCTTTGTACACATATACATACTGCTCGTGGTTCGTGCTGTTCTTTGTATACATGCATACGCAACTAATGTGTGTGGGTGTGGCTGCTTTTGCAACAGTTCCGATGCTTCAATGCCATCAACTTGTGTGTGTGTGTGTGTGTGTGTGTGTGAGTGTGCATTTACGTCTGTTTATGTCAGCATACACAAGTTCGCGATTGGTAAATGGTAACTCTAGTCTAGCTAGAATAACATTTGCGGAAAATCTATGCTTTCGAGTTTGGACGAAAACGTTTTGACCGGGTGGCAAAAAGCAAGTCCGCCTTCACTTTCGGGTGGAATGAGATCCTCCACTGCTGGACGGTTGTATGTACCCGCAATCGGCTTTACTGTGAACCGCACGCTCAAAACTAAACAAGTTTTAATTGCGGAAAAAGACGAGCATGTCGCGTTGAAAAACAATGCTTGGACTTTGGTAAATTTATTATGTGGACCGCAGATAATTAAAATTTTACTTGTTTAATTATTTCTTTCTTTCTTTCTTTTTTTTGCGTTTTGGGTGTGACCCCACGTCTACGTGTTTTCATTTTGCATATAGTTAGTAAAAGTATTTAGTTTATTTAATAAAGTGCTTTTTGTTTCAGTGCATATTCAAAATTGCGATTGCTTATAACCCCGGATCTGTTTGCCCATGGCAGTTTGAAGATTCGCTGTATCGCATCAATGCTGAACGTTTACCATCGCAGTTCCGAGAAGAGCGTCGACATGGAACGACAACGTTTGCGACCGACGCCGCGAAGTCTCAGCAGCCCGGCGCCTTCTTCCGATTGGGACACTCTACCTGAACGAATACCCCAAAGCACGCGTGAGTTTATTGGAATTTATTTTATTGAGTATTTCACTGCGAATTTGCGCAACCATTTATCTCTCTCTCTCTCTCTCTCTCTCTCTCTCTCTCTATTTATTGCTTTCTTCATGATCTACTTACATCAGCCCCCAATTCGCAAATTAGCAATCGAATCATTCCGATCAAAATATATTGATACGATCAATAAATCGCAAATCGCATATATACCTACTTACTTACAAGTGAGTGTATAATAAATTTTCGAGTTTTATATCTCCAAACAACATCTGAGGCATGCGAGAAACGATAATAATATATTTATTATAAATTGCAGACATTCGTTTTTACGTCATCGTTGTAGTTTCAACGCGTTTGCTTTTCTTATAAGACATCATTTTTTTTTTTGCTGGGTGCTGTTTCACAGTCATCCCATCATCCCCTTGCTGTGAATTCTGAAATCTGATGTCGCCGTTCGTTGCGTTGCAACGGGGTGGAGAGACGAGACGACTGGAAAATGTTTTACGATCCACTATCCAGTCCAGAGTCGTCGCTCATTGCAGGCGTTCGACGCGTACATTTATTCAACCAACGTGTACTTTTTATTTTATTTATGTTGCTTGTGCTTCACTCACATTTTTCTAACAGACTCGCCACGACGCGAACTACCTATGCTTTTCACCACATTTCACATCGTTTTCCTATACATACTTGCCTAATTTTAGCTGTAGAAAAATCGCTCTGATTTTGATAAATTACAATTACAAATTACATTTATAAATGAGGGAAAATGTAAAATAAATCAAACAAACAGTTCAGTAATTGTCGTTGTTGATGTTTCTTCTTTCGAGTTGATTTCCAGTATTTCCACTACCTACAGGGTGGAACAAATGAGTCTAATTCATTGAAAATCATGGTCGTAAATAATTGCGTAGATATAATCAACGTAATTTTCCTTTCGTCTCCCGCGGAGGAAAGCCGAAAGATGATTGCGAAATTACGAAATTTTCTATAATAAATAGTTAGTTAGTTGGTAATTAAGGATTAAGGAGTTGACTTGATTTTCCGTGGCATCTGTCTGTCGCCTGTACATGTCATCCGTTTCTCTCGCATCCCAGAGATAAAATCTAGTTGGATGGGCGACGTCGACTGTCACGTTTACTTGCACTTGCTCCGCTTGCTCGCTTCACTTTTCCATGCTATTCTATTGCTTTTCTGCTGCTGCTGCTGCTGCTGCTTGCTATAAGACCCATAGCCATAGGCAAAGAAAGGCAAGGCAAGGGAAGGCACAGCGTTATCCATCCGGTGTTTGCGTTTTTAGGCGTATGGGCACACAGGCACAGCACACAGTTCGAAATTAATTTCGACGCTTTTTCGTTTTCGCGCTATTCTGTTTTCACATTTCCACACGCCGTGCCGCTATAACGCTTCGGCACTTCCTCACTTGTCGGTCGCTCTTCCTTCTAATATGCGTGTTACATTTAGGTAATCCAAACAAATCGCGAATCGTATACTATACTTCATCCCATTCAGCTCTTCTTCCTTTTTGTTCCTTCCGCTTCTATCTGCCATATCATCGTTGAAATGTTTTAATTGCCAATTAGTGGTTTTTCCACATCGTGTATGCACCTACTTTCAGCTTGTTGATTGATGTAAGTACAGAACTGCAATTTATTCACCTATTGCCGATCAAAATCAAACCACACCTATAACTTGCATTAGTCTACTACTCCGCATGCGCTTAGCTTGCCATATGGAATCTGGAAAACAGTATTTTATATTATTTTGATGCATGCGAATACGTAATTTCACTGAGTAAATAGACAAGTCTGTATTTGTTGCAGTGATATTTTCAGCAACAACATCTGGAATCATGGGTATCACAATTCCGTCTTCAAATCTCCCATTTCTCCTAGTGCTGCTTCACATAATACTCCAGCGAGTTCTTTGCAGAGTGCAGTCACGGTGAAATGCATTTTCATTCTAAATGAAAGAGAAAAAAAAAACTATTCGAAAGACACTTCCATTGATTCTTGTGATAAAATATATAAGATGAAGATTTGTAATGTAAAAAAATCCATACCTATATGGAAAAGTGGAAAGAAAATTACCTATCTAATACATCTCTACAGAAAAAAAAAGCCAGAAAAAATTCTCCACTTTACTTATAATGTTACTGTATAAAAAAAAAGTAAAAATATTGCAATGTGTGCGTGTCGCTGCTTAAATTCGATCTTGAATTTTCTAAACTACCGTTCGGCGCCTCTAAACTCAATTAACAAATTGTCAAAACGTGGATTGAATGTGTTTTCTCGTAACAATCCTATAATATACACGTTTAAGTCTATTTTAATTACTTACTTGTTACTAATGAAAATGGACAGACAAATGAATGAAATGTAAGATATATTTAATAATTGATATTATAAATGACAACAAATAAGATTACTTATTAAATTATTTTCTAAATGTAACAAACATTTCGTTCTTTTCTATATATCTACGCGTAGAAACTTTTGTTTCTTTTTATGCACATATAACAAATAATCCAGTTTACAATTCGATTTAACTTACAACTTTTACAAGAGTGACTCGAAAAAAAGGAAAACATAAAAATACATTCCGAATGTCGGAATATGCGTTTTGCATTTCATTGCCACAATTGCATTATTCTTTTCGACTTTATTTTCCTCACATTTTTCCGTTGCGTTGTGTTACACTACAATCGTTAGTAGATGTTTTTGTTCTTTTCAGCGCGACTTTACGGCACTACGAGTAAGGTACCTACGAGCAGTAGTTTTCCACTAGTCGCGAATCGTTTGGCTTCCTTCCAACTTTCCAACGAACTTTGTTAGGCACTTTCGGACATTCATAGTCGGCGGGTCGGCGCAAAATAATGGAGCACTCTTCACTTAACTTTACTAGTGATGACCGACCGTATGCTGGCTGTTTCAGTAAGTAAGTTCACCGGCGATACGAACCGGAAGTCGAAGAGAAAGCCCGTCGACGGCCCGGAAAAGAAAATCCTTCCTATACGTTACGTTTCTTTATTATAAATGGTACCTATACACCTAGGTGGGTATATCGATTATTATCGCAACGACTTAATCGCATCACTTAGGTAATTGTTATAAACAATTCTGGCCATTGAGGTTGCTGGCTGAACAACGTACAACGAATACCGCATAAAGCGTATCTTTAATTGTTATCAGCGCATCAGTGACACGAAGGTATGGCCGGTATGAATCGACCGGGTGCAGTTCGCGCAATTACCAATTGTCCCGGATACCCGGATTACATGGAATGTTTTAATTAATCTGCATCCACAGTTCAGTACAACATCCATTATCCCGTGTCGGATAGGTGGCTTTATACCTATATGTATTCATTCAGCCATGTAAATACTAAATGTGTACGTGTAGATACTTACATGCCATGCGGTATTATGGCAATGGCACAGGTAGATAGAATCTCGCACTCGCAAAATGAAATGCTATTTCAAACAAAAGATAAATGTTCAATTCATGACCGCCCCCTCTACTTCTACTATATTGTATAATTGCTGAAAATTCTCAGGTAGATCGCCAACGTCAAGGACATTCCGGCTCCTTTACGATGTTGTAACGCGTCTAGTTTAGGACCCATGTCGAGACACGGAGACGTGACTGCTGGTGCATTTCGTTTGCAGAGTTAGATCGTCATCACATCGATTAAGGCCACTTGTGAATTGTGAAAACGAGAAATACCTACAACCAGCATCGTCGTGTATGCTTCCGACGTGTATGTGAGATGAATGCGCATAATTTCGTTCAATTTTCACATAAAAACGAAAAAGGGTGTACATTACGTTCAAGTTGACGATATCGTTCTAGAAAGTTGGAAAAATTGTGATTGGACAGGATATGATATTCGGAATGATGGGACAAAAAGCAGCATCCGATTTCCGCTTGGAGTCGAAAAAGGTTTTTTGTTGTTGTTGTTGTCAGGGACCAGCACTGAGACTGAGGGATCATTGCAAATTTGGGACAATTCAGCATTTTTCCAGTATACGTGTAAGTCCACTGCTCGTTACGTAACTACCTACATTGAATTTTTTATTTCGATTCATTTTTTGCATGTTCGTCAAAACTTTGACTTTACGACTTACCTACGGTCCAGAGGAACATAAACGAAACACGGGAAAAACAAAATCAAATCATCATGTCAAGTAGAAATAATAAATATTTCTAATATTATTCAACAATCGTGACAATTCAACAGCAGGCGCAGGCACTAATTAATGATTTAGAAGCGACAATTGTATTGGTGTTGATGATTTAACTGCAAGTATGAACGGTCCTTCCTGCATCGGCATGAATGTAGTCGGCGTAATCTGCAAACTTCCAGCCGGAATATTATCCAATTCCAATACGACGAATCCGGACCGATACGGTCCCGAGGAAGTGGTTTTGAAAGGTGCCGTTACGCAATCGTCCTCCAGACTTGTAATTGTGATATCGAAACCAACTTGATACTGCTTCGGTCCTTTTAGTTCCACGAGAATCTTATTCTCATTGCTTCCGGTTATCTCCAGTTTGCATTTCGGATTGTTACGATATGTCGCTTGATGATTACCACAACCACCTGCACTCGAACCCCTCCATTCGCCGGAGATCTATTAAATCGAACGATCGATAACTAGTGTTAATATGCAAATACGTAGCGCGCATGCACGATAGCGCTAACCAAATCACCTACTTCTCTCATAAATTTATACGGTTCTTCAATTTTCTTAAGGCTGAACGGACAAGTTGCATAGGCACGTAATGTATAGTAAATCGTTGCTGTCTTCGCATACTGTGATATGACTAGAGTATACTTTCGGCTGCAATTCGGCGTGAGTATGATTTTACATAAGTAATGTGGACTATTGATGCGCACGCCGTCAATATAAGGTGGTGGGTCCACTGGAAGGCGATGGATAAATCAATGAATGAATCAATGAATGAATGAATGAATGAATATTGCACTGGTTTAGTGCACTGCCAACGATAAAACTCACTAGGATAATAAACCCGCTTCCCATTATTCTTGTAGACCAAGACCGTAATGTACTCTCGATTCTCTTTAAAATCCTCTATATCCATTATGTGTCTAGTTAGGAGTATCCAGACGGCGCCGGACGTATCGTTGCCCACATCCAATGCAAACTGTGGATTCGCACCGATCGTATAAACGTCGCGCACCGGGCCCAAGCCTGCTTTCCATTCCCTGTTCAAAAACAAACAATCAAACAACGTTATTATCACATAACCTAACCTACTACATACGCATGCATGCAGTACGTATATTTAAACAATTCCGGATTCCAATTCATGTAAAAAACATCATAAAAAGCGCAAATGCTATCGTAGTCGATCCAGAACACTCCGTTATCGAATTGCGCGGCACTGTGCGGATCGTAATTGAGTTGGCTTTGTAGTTCCGGCGTCCAGTGTCTCATATCCAGTTCGGAGTAATTACCGCGCCATCGTAAATGCGACCATGGATTTTTCAATTGAAGCAAACGCACCCCATCCACGGTGCACACGTTTAGCACTGCATAGGCGTGCGTGGCAATCAGTCCCGTGCGTTCGGCTTCCGAATCGGAGATTTCGCCGGTTGCCACTGTCACCAGTACATCACCGTTCGCCATTCGTGTTTCCAATATGTTGAAGAGACTGTCCTTGTTGAAATCGGCGTCTTTCGGACGGATTGCAACACGTTCCGGTATCCAACCAGTGAGAACATGCAGATCAATATTCTGAAACAATATGGAGGTCACTCAAAATATGTGTCAGGCAAACTCAGCAGGAGGGTACTTACGCTATTGCTTCCGGGAAAATCATATCCCCCCATGACTTTCATGTACGCCTTTTCAAGCAATGAAATCCAAAATTCGCTCTTATTCGCCGAATATGAACACAACAGTTGGCCGTAACGGTTAATCGGTAAATAATCGTCGATGATGACTTTACGAGTGACGCCATTCAAGTGTAATTTAATCATATACTTGCCAAACGGATTCAGCAAAGGCTTCTTGTCTTTATTGCGAGGATAAATGATGGCGGTGATCAATTTACGACCGAATTTACGCTCGTACAAAGCGCTCACTGCCAGTGAAGCAACGAATGAACAGTCGGAAATCACCGTTTGCTTAATGCTGAAAAAATCCGGATGATTTCCTATAAGCACTGTCGGTTCGGCGCATATATCTTGAGGGCGGACCTACAATAAGAATTAAAAATTAAAAAAAAAAAACAAACAAACATGACAAAACAACAACATTCTTTAAATGAAGATCGGAATGATCTATGCCATCTGTCGATGTCGTCTGGATTTCAGTACAAAAGTGATTGCTACTCACCCATGAGTGAAAATCCCTTCGTTGTTTAGGCGACAAAGCTAAATAACCGTCTTTGTCGGTGAACGGAATGGCATATTGAAAGTTTTCCTTCAAATCAATGGACATGAAAGGTACATAATCAATATTATTTATCTTTGAAGTGTGAAACAGAACCCGTTTCTCATCCTCGCTGTACCCATCCGCATTCCCAACAAGTTGCAGATGAGCACTGGATCCCCTGTGCAGTTTCGGCATTGCTGCCTGCACCCCAGGTTGCATCCCCGTGCCATATGCAGTCCGTTTCGTCGGCGAAGACTCAGCAGAAGAGGCACTTGCTGTGGGCGAGTATACGATACCCTTTAACTCTTCCGCTCTCTCTAAGGCCTTGATCGTCAACTCCTTCGTCTCTCCTTTCTGCATGAGTTCGGAATGTTTGGTGACGAACTCAATGGTGCTGGTGTAGAGTTCAATCGCCGTCTCCTTGAGCCCAGCAGCATCTGCATCCAATGCTTGCTGCATTAGAAAGCGGAATTGCAGCAGAATCCGGCGACTCTCATCTTGCTGCCGGTGCATGTCGATGCTGGAGTGCTGTTCCAATAGGGCATGGGCACGATTCTTGTAATCCTCTGCCTTGCTATGGAGAGATGCCACTTTGTCATCGTCACTTACACACGCTGCTTGGTGCAGAAGCCTCGAAGCTATGTTGTAGAAATAAGCCGCTGGCTCTTGTTGGCCTTCGGAATCGAATTGCACGGCTCGCTTTGCAGCTTCAATCGCATCTTCTAAGAATTGCGTTGGTGAGCTCATAGTTGCGACTTACGACTTTACGATGATCTCATCCAGTCGTTGATTGTATACAATAAACAAAGTAGTCCGACATTTTTAAGTGAGAGCTATCCTATTTTTCAAACATTATTTATAACAATTTTTAAGAAAACTTAAAAATTCAATTGTTTTTAGTTTGCCTTTTCACTTTTCACTTTAGTGACTACACTACTTATTAGAAGTGTCAAAATCAAAACTCAAATGTAGGTTAGGAATGGCCAATGGGATGTTTATACACGCACCTATACGCATGCGCGAAAATTTATTGTATAAAAGTGTTTTCGAATTTATTGAATATCGAAATATTTTAACTTTATATTTTAATCTTGCAATTAAAATTGTAATTGTACACACGTACGTTTTATTTTCACTGATAACTGGCAGTAATAACCTAATGCCCTCTTTTTTAATTCGTTGGTTAGTTATCGCGTTTAATTCCTTTGGATCTTTTTTTTTTGATCGCCCAGTATAGGAAATGCGCACAGCGCAAGCGCAGGCCAACTGTCAAAATGTAAGTTCGTGACTTGACCACGGCACGGGCACGGCGCGTTCACACATTTGGCGAGGTCCGAGCAGTTGACAAGGACAACAAATAGTTGAGTCAGCCATGTTGTAACTTTCTGATGTTTCACGAACGAATTTACGATTTACTTTTCAATACTAAATGCTACGAAAGGTACTAACTCTTTATTCGTGTGTATCTTTTTTGAGATGCCAATAAATTTATGGTCCGTGAGTGATTAGTGCATGTCGGATAGTCAATACAAGTGAGTATGTTTTTCTTTTCTCATCTGTGCAATCTTTCGAAGGCAACAATCACAATCATATGATCTTGTTTTGCTCAATGCTTATTGCTGGCGTGAGTCATTCCCATTCGTCATTCTTCCGTTAAAAGTTCGATGTCGTTAAATAACAATAAACGAATGGAAATATTTTTCGAGTTTCAATTGTTCACACTCGAGCAGTAAAGGGGAACCCAAACCATTCGTCTAAAGTCGTAACCATTGCAACCGCAATCAATACGGTTGTTTATTTTTTGTGGTTGTGTAGTTTTTTCTGTTTTTTCTTTTCTTTTTTTTTTTTTTGTAATTGACCCAGAAAAAACATAGTCGCTCTGCCTGCATTCTGCATTGTTTATTGTCAAGTGGCATATCTTAGGTAACACGCAAATAACACAGCAAACATCAAAGTAAAAAAAAAGTAACTAGTGACAAATTCAAATATTTGGCAAATCAAAATTTCTTGTTGTGTTATTTTATTGCAATTGCAATTCTTTGCAATCTTGAAATAATATGAAACGCGCAATTGACTAGATTCCTAGATTCACATAAATATTATTTCAGGTGAAATGCTATCGAATTTCTAAAGAGTCACGCAACCAATAATAATATTGTTAATTTTATTCATACGACAAAAACTATCTACAATATTACACAATGGATATGGACTCTGGTGATCATCCTCACTTTTCAACGAAAGATGAAGAAATACAATACTGGAAAGATTTTGTGGAACGTCTAATGAATGAGTACGTATACGTTTTATTAGTTTCGAGTTGTTGGTTGCATTGCATTTGTTTGCATTCACGCACAATTTGCCGCAGGAAAGATTCGCTACAAGTGGAATTCGATGACTACACATCGAATTCGGAACAATTGGAAAAAGAATACGAAGCTACAATCGAGCAGAATGAGAAGACCATGAAGGAATTGCGTGCGATGCACAATCGCGAACAGTACGAAAAGGAGTCATTAAAGGTAACACTCATGCTAATTGCGCAAGCGCACTAGAACATAGCATAGCATAGTTTATAGTAGGTAGGGTAGGGTAGTACCTACAATGATTTTGTGTTTTGTGCAGCTGAAACTCGAGCAAGCAATTCACGAAAATGAACAACTACAAAACGATGTGCTACTATACAAGGAAGAAAAATTGCAAGTGCAAAAAACAATTCGGTTATTGGAACAGAAGAACGACGACCTGGAGCGTTCCGAGCGAATGGTCGCCGAAACAGTGGCAGCAATCGAATCGTCGTTGAACAACGCGATCGAACGGAACGCGATACTCGAATCGGAAATCGACGAGAAGGAATCGCTCAAGGAGAAACTGCAGCGTCTTGCAGATGAAACAAGAGGTGAGCAGAGCAGAGCTTGAGTTTCATTTTTATTTTCTCCCTCTCTCAATTGTTTTTTCGTTAACGCGACTCTTTTCGTCTGTGTGTGTGTGTGTGTGTGCAGATCTCAAGCAGGAACTGAACGTCAAGGATCGCTGCCCGGATAACGAACGAATACTGAATGGCCATACGCAGACAGTGACGCTCAATGGCAATGCGAGCAACGGCGTCATCGATTCGAATCGATTAAAGGTTGAGTGCGAGACACAAACAACGCCGGCGAAACGTAAGCTCAGCAAAGCATTATTAAACTTGTTCATTTGTACAAAACCCCTTCCAATATCCAGTCCCTAGTAACAAATACAAATGTATTTTTTTTTTCAATGAGCCCTGCCTGTGCCATTATTCAGAGATTCATTCCATATTATGTACTTACAGTTTTAAGCTATAATATTACTAAACAGTACCGAAGTTGACTAGTTCGATTCATATTCGAATCATAAGCAAGCAAGCAAGCAAGCAAGCATATTTACGATTATTTCTGTTCTGTTTTGTTTTGTTCTGTTCTGTTCTGTTCCAAGACGAAGACAATAGCAATAGCACAAGTCGTAGCACAGAAGCCGAATTAGCAATTGTGTTTGGAACAGACAATCAATCAGTAATCCTTAATTTATACAATTACCTACCTATGATTTGCCTGCCTATCCGAGTGCCTTATCTGAAAATAATCAAATTGATTGAGTGCGCAAGAATGCGCAAGTAATTGTATAAATAATACGATTGAACAAGTTGCTAACAAGACTCGACTATAACACAAGTTTAAACGTTGTTGTTTGATTGAAAACCATTTATTTTTTTTGTGTCATTTGTAAATAATAAATGAATTTAACTGTAAATAAATCGTATTACAAGTTACATGAAAACAAACATTGTTTTATTTCTTCTTATTACATGTGTTTTTGTGATTGTGTTATAATTGGGTCTTGTTTGATTGACTGAATGCAGCAATTCAGTGCAGTGCAAGTGCAGTACAGTAGTCGGAGTCGCTAACGCGGTAACGCTTTCGCTTTTCTAGGTGACACAGCAAGACCCAGCTTACTGGATCGACCATTGACGCCGTCATCGCGCGTCTTAGCTCTCAACATAATCGGCGAACTGATGAGGAAAATTGGCGTAAGTAACACGTTCATACGCACGCCGCAGGGAATTGGTAGACGTCGAAGTTGTAACAGCGTTTATTGAGCTTTCCATTTTGTTGGGGGCTTTGCTGACTGAACTGTTTGTGTTTTTATTTTTATTTTCTCTCTTAAGTAGGCGTCCGTCTTGCAGGCGTACCGATTTTCTTTTTATTTGTAGTCATGTCGATGACTTTTAGCGTGATCGTGCTAAAAAAACATGCACCGCTCGTTTATCTCTCCATTTTCAAGAACGACACTGCTACCTACCCACCACCACCCGCCCATTCATGTATTCATTAAACAGTTTATGTCTGTCTCTTCTTGTATTTGTTTGTACATACTTACTTATTTCTTTTGTGCATACATAAATTATTTCTCTTGTTGGGAATCAATCAATCATTCTGTTTCTCTTCAAATTTTGCCGAAATAGTTCGACGAAAGTTGCAGGAAATGTCACTGTCATTCATTTTATCATTTTGTTGTTGTTATTATTATTATTATTTGTACCTATACATATTATTGTGTTAGCATGTGCATGGGTGTAATTGTGCTTGCAGTTGTCACGTTTCCTGTGCGAACACTGCGGTCAGGTGAAATGCACGATGTGTCCAACGGCAACGCGACCATCGCAAGTTTTGGCATTCAATCAAAGGTGCGTTCTTCAAACGAAACGAAAATGGAACGCACATTAACGAAATGCTTCTTTCTCATTTTAAATCAGTTTCTATTTGCTGGCTGGGTGCGTGCGATATTGGTATATACATTTGTAAGTTTGTTTATTTCTTTTTAGCAACTTGAAGCCAAGCTAGGACATTGTCGACCCGATTACCGAAGCAGTACTGAGAGTCTTAGGTATGTTGTATGTATTGTTGTACCTACACTTGAACCAAACCGAAATTTTCGGAAGTTTGACGAAAGCATAAAGTTTGCCCTCCTCCGTCTCGGTCCAATTTGTTTAATATAGACAGGTCAGATGAGGTCGGGTGTAATAAATCTGTTTGTTGTATTGTCTTCAGACGACGGCACACGAGCAGAGGAAGGTCTTCTCCGTCTCTGCAACCAATGAATAAATAATTATCAACAAAAACGGCTTGTACGAAGACGCCAGTTTGTTTTAGATGCAACATCAACAAACAATATATAGATAGATACATTCTTTTTGCATAGATAACAAACAATACATATAATAAATATATCATGTAAATACGAATGCTGTATATACATATTTTAGTTAAAACGAATGTTGATGTTGCATTTTATTAAGTGTTACAAACAAACAAACATTGATATAGGTTTTGTTGTGTCACCACAATGGTCACCACATTTTAAATGTCCTATTACTCTGTCTGCCTGTATTCATCTGAATTTTTAAGTTAATGAATATTTAAACAAGTAATTATAACTATAATAATTTATGTTTTTTTACCTAATTTATTATAAGTCGATTATTATCAATTTCAATGAAGTTGTAATATTTTTAATAGCTTGAATCAAATCATTTTCCATTTGTTATAATGATTATTAGTCTTGTGACCAACACTGATTTTAACATTACTGAACGAATACATTAAAATTTTGGTAAAATAGAATTGATCGACTTATTTCAATTCCAAACCTGTGTCGTCGTATCTCTCAATGCTAATTGATTATCAGATCAGTAAGTATAAATAGATGTCAAAGTAGATTAATACACCCACCTTCTTCTTACCTTGGTGTCGCTACGGATCTCTGGGGATCACTGGCTCCGGTCAATCACAAAAGCGTTCCACAAAATATGATCATTAAGTTGCCTACCTATGATCCAAACCTGAATGGCAAATCAGCATGGCAATACTA
>JARJEB010013847.1:0-17375 GCA_030264535.1 Liometoxenus newtonarum | reverse complement strand
CATCAAATTGACTTGATTGGCTTGTCATACCCACCCTGTTATTTGGTACTTACAATTGAGCATATTTGAATTATTAATTGGTTCTTGTTATAAATTCAATAATTATTACTTATTGGATAAAATACTTACAAAATATATTTATGATGACATTAAGTTAAGAGTTATAAACATTTTGCTTTGACAGTTGGATTAAGGCAAGGTGTACTAGGAGCAAGCACTACAAAAATATTGTTTGACGTATGTATGTATATCATCTGTAAATCATTATTAGTTTAAGTATGACTTGAGCAATAGTAATTTACCTAACAAGTTTGGAAAGTATTTCTCACGAGCGGGATAATTTGCGCGAGTGTGAAAATGAATATTTTCCAATCGCGTTACGTAAACTACTATAATATTGTTTGCTTACAAGTGAAAAGGAACTACAAATTAGCCTTAGAGTAATTATTGTGGTTGTTAGAGTTAGTTGTTATGTTGGAACTTGCTTTTTTAGAATGTGGTGAGGTTGTTTTTGATAAATTTTTATTTTGATGGGTGTAGAATAATTTATGCATCATCATAATTATGTATATATTCCTGTTTCATTTACTTTTTAGAATATCTTTGTATAATTATGTATAGGTATGAATTTGTTCGTGTATGATTGGATAAGGGTTGATATTGCTTGCGAACTTTTTAGTCTTTCCAATCCTTTTTGATTTCGAACGTCCATTCCCACTTCAAATGCTCATTCTTATCGTCATCGGTGAACAGCGAGTGCACGGTATACGAACCCCGTGCCACCATGCCGGATGGTGCATCCTCCGACGGCGTTGTGTACGATTGCATTTCGTCTTTCGGCGCATAGGAACCCACCATGTGTGTCATCTTATCAACTATAATAATAAATGCAGATATTCAGAGATCAGCGAAAAAATGTCAATTGGATGGCGCTATTAGAGTAGATAGGTATATGTATAATTGCAATGAGCAATGAAAAACTACGAGAAACTTGAAACTGAAAACAAAGACTGAAGAAAAGTTGTACTTAGATGTGGAGTGAGAATTTGTCCAAGTTGCAAAGATGATGAAGACAGTACAAAAGTCAAGAATGTTGAGTGTTATCAGTTATTTGTTTGGTTTTACCTGGTTCATCGAGTCCTAAGTTTCAATTCGTGTGCAGTATAGGTAATTCAAACATATCTTATCAGAACATTACTTAGGTATTAGTTAAATATGCACACACGCATTCACACATACAACTGTTTTTATCAGTTAGTTATTTGCTTGACTTACCTGGTACAGCCATTCGATAAGTTTTCTGTACGTATTTCAAACCGTGAACAATTTCCCGTTGCACTTGGAACTCGATGCGAATCTTATAGGCAACCCCTTCCTTGATTGTAAACGTTTCCTTCTTCAGCTTGCTGATGTCCCCTGTTAAATCCAGGGCGATTTCTGGTCTGTCAGCAACCACCAGAACTAGTCGACGAACCAAAACTCTTTTTGCATTATCAGGTTCTACAATTTCATTCAAAAAAAAAACACTGTTAAAATGAATTTATACCGGTGTTGTTTAATTAGTTAGATACCTATAATGATGGTTGCAACTTGTGCTTGTCCCAGCAGAGCTTCTTTGTATTTGCGTAAGCTCTCGTCCTCTTGATCGGCGGCTAGAATCTCTTCGATAGACTTTTCCGGGGGTGGTTTATAACTGCTCTCAACGTCATTCTCAGCACCGTCTGGTGTACATATATCACCTTCAGTAGACATCTTAAAAAAAAAAAAAGAAAACGCAATTGAAATTAAAAGCAAGCGTTCTAACTCACTGGAACGTGGAACTATGATCGCACGCTCGAATGCCTGCGGAAACAAACATTAGCCGCATTTTAATATAAATCTGCATTCTAAATTTAGACTTTTAAATGTAGGTAAGTGCATATACCTACCGAAGTTATAAATTCAGTACAGTTTGTCAATATGCACTTGTTTTGTTATGTTCACTTTTATTTATAATTGACCGGTAAACAGATAAATTATAAGAAAAGTAAAAAACTGCAAATAAATAATTGAGATACTTATTTAATAATTTGAGACGTTTTTTCACTTACCTTTACTTATAGGACCTTTGTGGCTTCAAATTTTACTTATTTTTGAAATTCTAGGTCTGCAGTTGTGTTTACAGTAACAAATTGCTAGAAGAAAAATGATTATTTTGTTGAAACTAGTAAGTATGTGAGTTTGCCGTCGAGCACACGTATAAATGGGTGGAACAGTGAAACACTGAAAACCGAAACGACATTAATCGGCAAAACCGAAAAAACTGTGTTATGTTATGTTCCCTACAGTGCTCAGTACGCATTCGCAAACGTGCATTTTGCTAGTGAATAAGCATGAGCAACCACACCACAACCGCACACAAACTCACTTCACCACACCACAATCAAAGTCATGTTCGTGTTCATTTTGTTTGCGATGTGTATGTTTTTGTGAACAAAATGGCTGCCAAAATCGACTAATCATCAAATGCTTGTACAAAAACGATTTAAAAGGCACAAGAGCTCAAACAACACTCACTGGAATAGTGGAATGATTGGAGTGCATTTATGCAAAGCCACAGAGCCATTTAAATAAAGTATATAAAATCAAAGATAAATTTACATAAAACTGCGCATGAGCAAAGTAGATATATATAAATTTGTAACCTTCCATTCAAAACAGTCGGGTATGTACGGATTTTGTTCGGATGTGCACAGCGAATGGCACAGGGAGGCGTTCAGGAAGAACGCTCTCGATGCAAGAGCGCGCTCTAGAGCGACCAAATGCGTTCAGAATATGTGGGTGCGCACTCCCAAGAGTGCAAGTCTCTTGATCGTTCAGAATGTGTGGAGTAAACACTCAAGAGCGCACTCCCGCTTTCCCCGTCTGAACTGGTTATTTTGAGAGTAATTCGGAAATTGTGCTAAACTCACTCCAAAAAGACCGAAGAAATCGAATTACCAAACATAAAAGTTAGGTTAGAGTTAATTTTGGTACAAGTTAGAATTCTGGTATCCTCGAGTACTACTACATCTTTGCAAGCCATTAAAAGCATAATGATTTATCGAGATTGTTGTTCATTATGAAGCCTACTCGGAAACCTCTTGAAAATGTCTCGAGATGGTCTCCTCGCAATATGAAATGTGATGTTATGATCCGAACTACGCTCAAATCCGTTCGGTAACCCTTGAGTGCGGAGTGCGCTCTCGAGACTAAAAACTTGAATTACTCTGCAAAAATCGCTCTACCTCGAGAGCGTACTTCCTGAACGCTCTCCAGTAGCCAGCCACTAGACCGCCACAAGCCTGCTTCCAGTGTAACACTAGTCTAATAAATGGAAAACGCTATAAAATTTGACCGGCAACTCCGGAAATGAGTCCGGAAAGTATAAAACACTGGCAAATAAAATCGGAAAGCAGAGTACCGAACAATTATCCCACCATGGATGCTGTTTCCTTAGTGAGAAAGTTGTCCGGTGTTAGGCTACCCTACCAAATTTATTTAATTGTAATTTCTTTAATTCTTAACTTTTGGTGAACAAAAGGCACTCATCTACACACAAACATCCTCCTTATCTGGCCCTTTGATGTATAATATGTTAATGTTTTCTCTTGCTGAACTCATTCGCATGAAATTGCGATTAATTGAAAGCTAAAATGACAAAATCAGTTCAATATTTAAATTTCAAACACAACATTTACAAACATTTGCAAAACGCTTTACAAAACTAATATTATTTCATTATGAATTTACTAAAAATTTAAATATACTACAAATTAATTACCTAAAACAATTATCAAATAATTGCGACATCACATATACAAACTTTACACTTTTATACACAAAAAGACAAAAATTGATAAACACTAACATCTTGTAACATATATTTACTTTCTTTCTTTCTCTCTTTCTAACTCTGGTAACTTGATATATTATGTCTTTAAATGCAGAACTTTGTTTTCATTTCATCTTTTTGTTGATTTATAAATTTATAAATAGGAATGTATGGAGATATTCGACTTTTAACAAAATTATTCACTATTTTTAACTTTATATTGTCTTAATATAAAGTTATGCTTAGTAATTAATAGTTAACAATGCGTATAGATATATAGTATAAGTATGTTTCAAGTTATTATTCAATTCAACCCTATAAAATTGAAAAACAGAAGAAACGTTGAATATTTAAGTTATTTTTAAACAATAAATATTGTTTTTTCTCTCTGACTGACTAATTATAATGATTAGATAGCAGTTTATGCCCGGATGAACGAATAATCAAACGATTCAGTGACAATACGACTATTATACACAATAATTCAATAATAAAATTTAAACGCGTGCAAAAAATAGTTAACAATGCAAAATTATCCAAGAAACAATATACATAGTGCAAGACAATGTGCAAACGAAATATACAAATTACAATAATGTTAACTTCTTCAAGTTGAAGCAAACTAAATATGTACAAATAGAGCAATAGCAATGTTACCATTATCCATTATAGAAATATAACTAATAAATTAGGAATTTAACAAAATTTACAAATATTTTACACAATTATTTAGTAACGTATAGAGTTAATTTTAATTAATTTAAATGCCCAATCATTTGTAAAAAAGTCTATGATCCAAAGAACAAGACGTTTTTTTTTCATTATTTGATGCTTCATCAAATCATTACAAATTCATTTAATACTGATGCTTGTTTTAATTTTTCTTTTTTCATCAGTCGCATCATTAGAATATGATCACAATCCATTTTTTATGCAAACACCAACAAATAGGAAAATTTGCAACAATCAACAACAATAAACTCTACGGTTATCTTTTTTGCTCTCATCTCATTTGTATAAATAGATTTTTTTTTTATATAAACTTCGTATAAATTTTATAGATAGGTATATAGATATATTTTTTATTTTCATAAATAAATCTCTCTTATTAACTTTTAATAAATTCAATTCAGAAAAACTGTTTTACTTTAAGAAGTTTTGAAGATTTGTACTTTCCCTGGTTGACTTATTTTGTTGAACAAAAAAAAAATGAAAGCTTTTCTTCAGGCACAGAATAGATACTAACAGAAGGGTCACTTTGTGTATTTTACATTGAATTTCGACAGGCAGTGTTTTGTTACCTTCGACGTGTCAGTCATGTTGAGTATGGGTTTGAATTTGTGAGAAATTTGAATCTGCTATTTACATTGTTAGGTAAATTCAAATTTCCCACCCAAATTCCAACCCACATACAATATGGCTGATACGCCGAAGGTCACCAAACGAGACCTGCCGAAAGAAGACGCGAAGTGAACATTCTGTTCAATATTTATTTATTCTGTGCTTCAGGTGACTCTTGCTTAACTTAAACTTTAAGCAAAAAAGGCACACAATAAATGCCTTTTTCCAAAGTCGCAATCAACTCAATATTTAGGACGGAATATTAATTTTTCTTGTTTTGTTTTTAGAATTCTTTTTCTTTTGTTGGTTGAAAGACACATTTTGTTAAGATTTTCGTTTCTTTCTAATATTAGTACTATTAGCCATATATTCGAGCTCCGGATCCCGTTGAATCCTCACAATGGGTTGCGAAAAGTCGTGCCCATTCCCATTCCCATTCCCTAATTGTACCTGCCCTGGTCCACTATGAGAAATCGAACGTTTAATAATCAATTTGGGTATTCCACGTTTCTGTGCAATGTTCTTACTCTGAAACACCAAATAATCATCCTCCTCGGTACTGGTGGTACTACACGCTGGTTTCAGCCTTCTGCGTTTCCGCTTCTTTTTCTCATCATCATCATCATCATCATCATCATCATCATCATCATCATCACCAGCAGCAGCAGCAGCAACAGCATCATCAACGATACACTGTGAAGGTTGCCCATTAAAATGACTAAAAGCATGTTCAGCATGTTCACCATGATCACCTTGCGGTTGAATCAAATGCAATTTCATTTTGAGATCTTCATTATTACTCAGCACACTAGCGTACTGCTTGTCGACAGTTGATGGATCAATATCTTCAGCTTGCTGATGTTGATGACCGCTTTGTTGGTTTTCAGCATATTGCTGCTGATGTAGATATTGCTGATGCTGATAATACAAGAGCTGTTGGTACGTGAACTGCTGATAGTATTGCTGCAATTGGTAATAATCCAAATCCGGATAGTTCATATTTAAATGATGAGAATTCGATGGTAGTAGATTGTTGTAGTAAGACGTGCCACTTGATGGATACGACAGCGTCGTAGATGTCGTTGGGATTGGTCGTGGCATTGCCATCATGTCAAACATTAAACGTTGCGATATATCGTCAATGGAGTTGCGTTTTTGCATTTCGTTATTTGCATTTATTGCGTTCATATCAATATCTTTGGTGAAATCTTGATTAAATCTTTGAAGGTTTTCCTTTTGTGGCTTTTGCAGTCTCACCACCTGTTGCTTATGTTGCTGTTCCAATTTACGTTGCAATTGCTTTTGGGCCCAAGCTTGCTCATTATTCGCTTTACTGCATCGTCTTCGTAAATTTTTTATTGTAACTTTGGTTTCTTCAATTGTACACGAAATATCTTCATCTTCAGGTTCTGCTTTTTTACTTACTTTTTCATCTTGCATTTTATTTTCCTCTTCTCCGGGCATCTTTCCCCAAGCATTTGAAGCAAAACATGTTCCAACTTTATTTGCACTAATTACTGGCACGTGATTTGAATCTTGTACTTTATGTTCCCTTTCATAAGGATAAATTATATTTTCATTTCCATAATTATCCTTAACTGTTTTATCACATTTTTCACCTTTCTTTACAGGAACACCTTCCTTTAAAGTTCTTGCAAGAAGACTTTCAACAAAATGTTCAGTAAAAGTTGTATGAACAATGTCCTTGTTGACTGAACCTGTTGTTGGTTCTTGCAAATTAGTTTTTACAGTTTCATCAATGCTGTCATTTCTATTATTAATATCACTATCATTTTGATTATTAGGAATGTTTATGCCTTCAGCATGAATATGACTTGACAATATATTCGTATTCGTAGCTGCATTTGCATGTTCAGTTAAACGCGAAACATTGTTTAAGCATAAATTTAAAATTTCACATGATTCTATAGTTTCGGGAGCTTCACTAAACGATAAATCCATTGGCAATACAATCTCATCACTATTTTCATTAACGTCCGCTTCAAATTGATGAAATGATTCAAATTCATACCCAAGGTCAATATTATTTGCTTCATTTTCTCCGGAAACTTGAACGTCTGTTTGAGTTTCAGCGAAATCAACTAAAAATTCAGTCACAGGCACTGATGATGTTGCAACTTCAGGAACATTACTAGCTGAGAATCGTAAATTGGTCCCCATATTATTTGTATCACAAGTTGTCATCAGTTCTTGATCATTTTCTTCTTCTTCTTTTTCCTCACAATTTTCTTTATTTTCCTGAATTACTTTTTCCGTAACAGGATCTTCGTTCATTTCTTTGGTTTCTTCGAGTTTTTCCGTATCTTTCAAAAAAACACAATTTTCTTGTTGATGATTAACGGAATGATCATCACTCCCAACTGGTGATAATATTTCTTCATTTCTATCTTCATTTGCAAGTACTAGTCCTTGCAGTGGATCATCTGCAGTATGTTTAGATTTTTGTTCATCAACTTCAGTTTTCGTTGATTCTAGATTTAATAAACCTAGATTTTCTTCAAACGTTTCAACATTTTCTAGCAAAAAAATTTCTTCTTTGGTGATATCTTCAGAATTTGAAACTATTTGGTTTTCTGCTTCTTTGTAAATACTTTTTTCGGTTTCGGTTTCGTCTATAATTTGGTCATCATTTGAGCTCGCCAGTAAGCAATCATCTTTGGTTTCGATAACTGAAATTTCCCCATCTTCCTCTCCATCTTTCGTTTCATAATTGGCAATAGCACATAAACTTGTATCGATTCCACATTGATTTTCGTTAATACCCGAACATTCATTGATATCTTCACCCTCATCAGTGGTTTCGATAACCAATTTTTCATCTATACCCGAAAATTCATTTATATCTTCACCCTCATCAGCGGTTTCGATAACCAATTTTTCATCTGAAACTAAAACCTTGAACCTTACTTTACAAGAAAACAAAAACACGTGACACTTACAGGTGCGTATTCAGGGGGTGGGGGGATATGGGGGGTTAGAACCCCCCCATTCGCTCTTTCAAATACGTATATATTACAAAGACAAACTTTAAAAATAACAATTTTTTTTGCAAAAATAGTAAAGACTGGGGATGAACCCCCCCCCCATGACCCAGTCCTGGATACGCCTCTGGACACTTATGAGAAAATGGATGACCTTACTTACATGAAGAAGAAACGGAACTACTTGAATCGTCTTCCTGGTCATTCTTAACTTCAACTATTCTCGTTTCACCAACAATTTCTTCCTTTTCCAGAACTGCATCAGGAATTTCACTATCTTTTGTACAATCAGGGCTTTCATTTTGTAAGTTTTCCTCTAAAACTTTGTGGGATTCCCCCAATTCAATTTTGTTTTCACCTTCATTTTCTGCTGGATTATCATTAACAATTTGTATTACTTTAGATTCTTCGTCAACTTGTAACAAAGTTTCAACTTCCTTGTCATTTTCTACCTGCTGGCTTTTCGATTCAACTTGTCTAGTATTTTCAATAGTTTCCAAATTATTTATGCATATTTCCTGATCTTCCTCAACTACCATTTCAAGCTCAGTGTAGAAATTTTTCTTCTCTTCCTTTTCCAAAACCTGCTCTGTTTTAGAAATGTCAACAATCGGCACATTATCATCATCAATATTAGAAAGTGTACCTGGCGATGGTGGTTCCTTGTTAATAAAGTTGTCAATATTTCGTTCATCAATGTCAACTGACATCTGATTATGATCAATTTCTTCATTCGCTTTCTGATCATCACACATAAATATGTCTTTCTCTTCCATTATTGATTCAGTTTGTTTGATAGTAACCGTTGCGGCCGAACAAGTTGGTAGTAGTAGTTCATTGAGATCTATAATATTCTTCAACTTGTTACCTTGCTGCCGTGTGCCGTCTTTCAGGTCTTTCTCTTTATCCGAATCTGAACAAGATGAAGATGCTTTGGCGTTAGCAAATTCACGTGCAAGACCGTCCAAATTGAAATCATCTGGATCGATGAATAATTTCTTTTTGAGATGCACATTTTCCGTGTTCACCTTTATCGGCGTATTTTCCAACTCTGATATATTCGTACTGATTTCATCTAAATTAATCAAATATCGTTTGTGTTGTTGATCAGAATCACGACGTACTCGCTGTGCATCGAACACTTGTCCCACTTTATGCTCCAGTTCAAGCGACTTTCTCGGCCTGATTTCAAACTTTTTCTGCGTCAAACTGAAGATATCATCGATTTCCTTATTGAGATCCATGTGCAAAGCAATCTGATCATCATTAACTGTTTCGTTTTTATGTCGACCACTATCAGAAGTTGATGATGAGGAATACGAGGAATTTGATGAATCGGAATCAGTATATGAGTTTGATCCCGAATTAGAACTATCCGATTCCGATGAAGATGAAGAAGTTGCAATTGTATTATTTTTACTTCTAGCTGATCCTTCCAACTTTGAAGTCAACGTTGAGGTTAAATTTGAAGATGGTTGAGATCCCTCTGCGTTGATGGAACTGGAACCATCTGAAACAAAGAAATCGAAAAAAAAATTGTCTCTCAGAAAAATGACTTTCAACTTGCTTACCTCCAGAATTTGAAATAGTATTTTTAGTTCTAGTTGATCCTTCCAACTTTGAAGATGAAGTCGAAGTCAAAGTTGAGATTAAATTTGAAGATGGCTGAGGTCCCTCCTCTGCGTTGATGGAACTGGAACCATCTGAAAGGAAGAATTTTGAAAAATTTCCTCTTAGAAAAATGCTTTTCAACTTGCTTACCTTCGGAAGTTGAAATAGACGAAGTTGTCGTAGTTGTGCAATCTTTAAAATCAACTTGGTGGTCTTGTTTTGGTGAATTATTAGGCAAGTTATTGTTTACAGTTTTCAAAGGACTTGAAGTACTACTCTGATCAAAACTAGTGCGTTTCTTCAGCTGTGGACGACGCCTTGGATCAGTCGGAATTGGATAACTACTCCTTCGCGATTTATCAATGTGTCGGTGTACTTTGACAACTTCATCATGTTTGTGTTCCTCCTGAACATGATGATTCTCTACTAGTGGTTGTTGTTGTTGTTTCAGAATTGGACTGTGTTGTTGGTACAGGCCATATTTCTGAATCCTTGGATCAGTAGGTCTCATATTCTTGTCAGTTTCCAATTCAATAACAAATGGCTTATTACTCAATTGCGGCGCGACCTCCTCATGTCGAATGGCATTCAGTGGAATGGTTTCAATAATTGGGGGAATGTTCAATTTCAATTTGGAATGATTAGGTGCATCCAACACCTGCTCCAACAATGTTTCGAAATCATGTTGAATGGGAAATGGTTGTTTCACCACTTGATCATCATGCTTCTTTCGTTCATCCTCCAATGAGGGTAATTTGTCGGAACGTTTCTTTTTGTATTCCTCCAACGAAAGACGTTTTCTATTAGGGTCGATATGTTGCGATTTTGTCTGCTTGCTGCCAGACGAGTTTGATTTCGGTGGTGGCATTTTGGCTTTTGGTAAAGTTGGACTTTTCGTTGTCTTCCGCGATTTAGTCGATTCTGAAGATTCCTTTACAGATTTCGATTGATCCGAATTACACTTACTTTTTGACGAAACGGATTTTCTTGAAGACGAAAGTTTTGCCGACGAACTTTCTTTAACAACAGGAACAGTTTCCTTGAGTTGAGCCTTGGTTTTGACGGTCACACCTTTTCCATCAGACTTGCACTTTCGATGAGCACTTTTACGTACGTTGACTTCACATTTCGCAGTCGTTTTGTCGTTTTGTGCCTTTTCGGTACTATCGGTCTTGACAGCAACAACAATCGATGTTTCTGTATCAACAACGTTTTGGTCCTTCGAAGACCTCCGCTGTAACGTGGACGAGACTGTATGAGGCAATTCGGTCGCGTAATTAGATTTCTCCTTTTGTTGAATGATCGATGATTCAACTAAAGATTCCAGCTTACGATTTCGCGAACTTGGTGTTTTGATTTTCGTTTTGGTCTTTTCGTCCTTCAACAAAATACTAAAATTATGTTTGGATGTTACAAAATGCGAATTGATCACCTTAGTCGACTCCTTACTGACTTCGACATTGACTCCTGATGACGTTTTATGCTTGACAGAATGATCTACCTTCTTTTCTTGTTTATCCGTAGAAGTAGATTTCCTTCGTTCTCGTTTTTCGTTCACTTCAGAATCTTCGCGTTTCTTGACTTTCTCTTCAGAATGACGAAACTGTGGAGTTATTGAACGACTAGATGAGCTACTAGTTGATGAAGAACTAGTTGATGAAATTGAACTTACGCGATCATTTCTTGCACAACACGAACTTTCCTCATGATCTTTGCAAGCTCGTTTTGCACGTCCCTTTTTCACATGTGGCTCTTCAACAGTCTTTCTTCGCCCTCTATCCTGCTTCTTTTCTGGACCTTTTGCTTCATCGCCGGACAACTTCTTTCCACTTGACGCTTTATCATCAACCTTAACTCTTTTCTTTCCGGACTCCTCAACTGTGCGCTCAACACTATCCCTTTTGCGTTTGCACGCTTTTTCTTTCTCTTTTGCGTGTAGATCTTCTTTGCTTTTAACATGCAAATTGTTTCGATTATGCCCCAAATTTCTATCACTCTGAACCTTATCAGCCTTCTTCTGGGTATGAGCTTTCAATTCTTTACGTTGTTTGTCCTTGATGTGCTCTTGAAGAGTTTGAATGCGTCGTCTCTTCTTCAACTTCAACATCTGCTGTTCGTTTCTCATCAGTTGCTGCTTTTGCTGAACTTGCCGCAAATGTCTGCGCACTTGTTCACGATCCGATTCCTTGAGCTGCACCACAATCTGCTTCATCAATTTGGGCAGCTCCAATACATTCTTATCAGTTTTCATTTCTTCCTTGCCATATTTCGATGGTTTTTCAACGGTTTCTGCCTCAGTTTCCTCCGCCACTTCTTTCGGCACGACATCTTCAATTTCGATTTCCATTGACTCACAGGTTCCAAGCAGGTGTTTATCGTTGATAAACTCATCATTTGACGTCATTTCTAATTCTTCAATCGGAATTCCAACCATTGGGGAATTGAGTGCGGATAGCGTTAGTTCTGATTCTTGGTCAATGATAATTTCATTACAACTATCATTGAACATGACTTCACCAAATGATTGCGGTGATAACAATTCCTCAGCATCTAATTGCGGCATTTCGGAATCTCCTTGAAGCACAACTTGCATATTTTTGTCGGCAGTTTGCAAATCTTCCACTTCTAATTTTGGCATTTCCCCACTTTGTAAATTCAGGCACAAAGCAACTTTTTCAGAATCCAATATTTCGTATTCTAACGATTCAGAATTCAAAGAAGGCAAGTCAGAACTTATACTCATTTGAATATCATGCTCTCCAATTACTGATGCGGTAGTAGCAACTTGAGAAGTTTCTACAATTGATGATGGTTCGACATTTTTTGCATCCGATGTGGGATTCGATATAATGACGTCGCAATCCGTTAACTTCTCAATAGTTACGGATTTTCGTTCTGAGATTGCATTTTTTGCAACATTTATTTGAAGTATTTCGCCAGCGATTTTCAAGACAACCCAATCATCTTGAACTTCAATTGTATTTTCTGGAGGTTTTTCAAATTCTGCTGGATCACTATTTGTCGCAGCTGGACTTTCTTCAAAATGAGCCTCCGAATGTTCTGAATTCTCATTTGTATTGACAAGATTCGCATTAAAAGGACTCCTACTGTCACTCGAATAACTCAATGACGTTTCGAAAGTGTCAGTATTGTCCCCGATATCAACTTTGATCTCCACCACATTTTTATCATTATCATCCGCAGCATTTACAACTTTATCTTGAACTTGGCAAGTCTCGGTTTCGGGGTTTGCTAAGTCAATATTTTCGGTAATATCCATTTCGTGTACTTCCATTTTGTCTCCTATCAATTCGAATTCATGATTTGACAATTCTGACTGAGACTTGGAAGTTACTTCATAATCTTGTTTACTACATATCATTGTCTTTTGTATTACTTCAACGTTATTTTGTTGTTCTGAATTAAGTTCCTCGTGTGTATCCGGTTCTAAAATTAATGATTCGCTGTCATCGAGAAGCTGTTCGATTTCATTCAAAGGTTTCGGAATTTCTTCCAAGCCAGGTGTTCTCGGCGATTGGTATTCATCACTATGATGATTAAATTCTTCACCAAAACTCGTATTATCGCTAATATTATTTTTTTCTTGCTCCAGACTTTGATGTGTTGGTGGTTGCTCAGAATTTGGTTGAGGCATTGAAGGTGAGGCCACTTGTGATATTATCAACGGACTATTCGACGGATTCTGGCAACTTTCTTTGGTTGTATGTTGACCGGCACTTGTGGTTTTAATAACCGAATTGTCCAATGGTTGACTAGTAGAAACATTATTTCGATTTTCGTCCAGGACGGGAACATTCGCATCAGATTTATTATGTTCGCCGAAAACAATCACAGAACTAGAACTGTTTGGATTACTAGTCACTGCACTCGTACTTGTACTGGTAGCACTGCTGGTAGCACTTATTTCAGATTTTGGTGTCGTCGTCGTCGTCGTCTTCTCCTCATCCAAAAACTTTTTAGTCTCCGAAATTACGGAAATGCCCGGTTCACGTATAACAGAATCTTGTGCAAGATTCAATGGCGGCGTGGTGATGACTGAAGTACTAAGGAATCCTTTAATATTTTCCGGCAATTTGTCAACTTGCAAGTGAATATACTCGCCGATGCTTTCCGAAGGTATTTCGGTCGAGTCGAGAATGTACAGGTTCTCCTCACTTTGACCATCTCGCCGCTCCTCAGTAATGCCATCGTTCCACGTTTCCAAAAATTGTTTCAAACTGGATTTACCCGCCTGCCCCACCTGTCCTAAATGATGACCAGCATGCGATGCATGCGGATGCTGGAGAGGATTCAATGCCTCCGTACCAACATCAGACATTTGATGTGGATAGTGTTGCTGGACCTTACCTAATGGCATTTCTTGGTGATTCAGCTGTGGCATAACATAATCCCGTCGATTCTGATAATGTTGAGCGTATTCGAAACTTTGACCAGCGCTATATTGATTCGTGGCGTAATTTGGCGACACTCGAGGTGCATACGTATTAACATCATGGTATATCCTCCTGGATGATGATATGTTACGTAGGTCGAAACCGGAGACCTGTCCCCCCAACTGCTTGTACTCCGAGTACTTGGAGGTGTAGAGATTCCCTCGATACAACTCCGGGGTTTTCGTTGGGGGGAAATTGTAATTTTGCATATTGCTCGCGGAGGCTGCCGCAGCAGTCCCACCATGAGCAAAATTTCGGTAACCCCTCAACAAATGCGGTGGCCTGTTGTGGGGAGGATACTGATAGATTTGCTGTAAGTTAGCATCCGAGGCACTTGCTGGTGATGAGAAAGCCGATGGGAAATTGTCAGTCTGATATTGATGCACAGCACTTGCGGAACTCACACTAGGTCTTTGATATTGATTCAATTTGTAGGGTTGTGGAGCATAGTGATAATCTTTGTGCAGATTGTGCACATAGGAATGATTCAAATGAGATTCCTTCTGATGCACCTGATAGTCTTTGTTGGATGTATGGATGCCATACGGATGCATGGTTGGATTGGGATGATGGGGATACAGTTTCATTTGTCCTTGAACTTGTGATTGCACTTGAGGTGATTGCTGTACCACTGAACACATATCCATATAGTCTTTCTCTTTCTGAATAGGTACTCCCGGTTTCTGAATGACTGGCATCAAATGGTTGGGCTGTGGATGAGGCTCCACGATTTCTGAATATTTCACCTGGGAGAGATGATCCTTGTAAGAAGTCTGCAAGCTACAAATTAATACAGGAATAGAACAAAGATCGGATAATTGTGAGGATCAATTAGACATGCATACCCGGCGTATTCTGGATAAGACTGGTATCTATGAGGGTATCCTTCATTGGTCCTTGGATAGTGTGCATGTGGCGCCACCCTGGCGATAGGTCCTTGGACCTCGTTGGACGCTGGTGGTTCAACTTGCACTTTCTCGTCCTTTTTACGCCATTGCCGTAATGATGCAGTTGATCCCTGATTACATACAGAATATTGTTAAAAGATGCTCAAAATCATAGACATAGTAAACATGGACAGAGCATTGGCAGCTTTGTTATGTTCAGCCAGGCCGGAAAGAGATGGGCAATGTTTAGTTTCCCCTGGCGCTCAATATCAAGCGGCGATATGTGAAACTGAAGCAAGTTTTCATTTTTCCCGCTTTGCCATCTGGGCCAGGGGAAAACAAAACAAATGTTTTCTTGTCTTACTATGTCTATGGTTAAAATTTCCGAGGGGAACGTTAGACTTACTGAAACATTGATATCGGAACTATTTCCAGTTTGGAGGGTATGGGAATGATTAGGGTTTGTCGTCGTGATAGTGGTGATTGTTGGTCCTTGTATTGATGAAATGATGGAATGGTTAAGAGCTGTTGGATTCGTGACATTGTTGTTGCTATTGTTGATCGACGACGACGCGACATTTGCATTATTGGCATAATGCTGAGGCAGGTGGTTGGTGGAGGAGGACATTGCAGGACCCTGCTGACCGTATTGTATTCCAGCATGATGCATTAGGCACTACAAGAAAAAAGGAATAAAATTTAAAAAAAAAAAACAAATCAATGAAACAAAGAAAAGTTTCGAAATGGAAATTCGTTTTTACCTATACACATTCCCTATAAATACCGGGTCATCAAAAATTATCTGAGTCAAAGCCGGCCATGGATTATATAATTAATGTTATCATTAATTTATTGATTGTCAAAATTTGTTAAACAGTTGTGGTTAAGCTTTCTTACTATTGCAATGCTAAGCAGTTTTTTAATCATGGTTTTCACCACAGAACACAAAATTTACATGATTGAAGCTTATTTTCGAACTGGTGTGCTAGTTAATGGAATTTGGGAATACGCAGTCACGGGTTTATGTTTTGGACAATTTTCGAGAGCACTTCCCAGCCGTAGCAGTCTTAACACAGGACTTTTATGCGTGCCTTCGAAATTGTCTTGGTGTGTTTCGCGAAACTGGCTTTGTGACTCATAGAAAAGGTGCTGTTAGGCCAACCGTTCGTACAGAAGAAGTTGTTAATGACGTTCGTGCACGTATGGAAGCAGAGCATACAAAATCAAAAAAACTGAGAGGATTTGTGGAGTGTTCAGGAGGCTGGATGAGAATAAAAAAACTATTCTAAAAACTGAACAGTCCGTCAGTTCCGGGCTGAACAGGCCGACCGGAGCGTGTGTGCCGTTGCATCAGGTCAGTTCAGGCCAGGACTGAACAGTTTTTCCTCAAACGATTTTCGGACCGTGAATGGGGTACTATAATTATTTGAAAACGACGACACAAGCCGCGACATACGTTTTCTATTCCATTGCCAGCTTTGACTATAAGATAATTTTTGATGACCCGGTATTTACAATTGTGACCTTGAACTTTATATACATATTCTTATCCGTTATGTAAATTGTAAAAAAAAAAGAATGAAATTATAATAGAATTAAACACAAGTTTAATGCCTCGTTGCTTTTTCCTTGTATGCATGTTTTACACGATCAATTAGTAAGTTTGCGCCTTGTTCACTTAGTGTATACTTGCTAACAACTTGTTAATTACTACTTAACACATCGTGCACATTTAAATACACAAAGAATGCACGAATGAATGCGTCAATGAATTAAGTAAGTACAAGAGACAAGAACATGTGTTAAGTAAGTTACTACAAGTTTGATGAGTTGTGGTTTGCTGCGCTTTATTTTGTTTTGGTTTTTGGTAAGTAAAGTGAGGTGCGTGCGCTGTGAAGTGTGAAATAAAATGAAAAGATCTTAACGTTGACATTGAAAATGAAAAAAAACTACAAGAACAAGATAAACAAACATTTTAGACTTTAGACGAAAGAGATTTTAAGTTAAAACAGACAGAGTGGCAGGGCAGCAGTGGCAGCAGTCAGTGGCGTCACTATCAGGAAACACTTGGACGACACAAAAGTTGCTGCGCCATTGTCGAATGCTTTATTAATAGTTTTTATCCGCGACGACCACATAAAACAGCGATTACTATGTGTGTATGCAGGCACATATGACAGACATTATCACCACTCGCGAATTATGAGCTTAACACGAGTCAATTATA
>JARJEB010013846.1:0-17642 GCA_030264535.1 Liometoxenus newtonarum | reverse complement strand
TCGTTGGTTCTTCTTCTAGTTTCGACTACTTGCACGACTAGTCGTTACAAAGTAACTACTACTTTGTAACTACTACTCGCGGCAAAAGTAACGAATCATTACTACTACTTAAAAGTAACACCTCTAGTTACCTGAGGTAAGATTTCGGCAACTCGCTCGGAGAGGTGGTTTAAAGTAACCCATTCCCTCTCCACGACCAAATGATCGCGGAACTCATAACCTAGGGGTACACAAATGGACTAAAATTTGGTACAATGATTTTAAATGCCTATAATCTTAGATATGAATTCTTCAGGATTACTCAATGAATTCTGAATATGTTTAGGATTCCGGTGAATTCCTTGAATTCTATTTGATTTCTACTTTTTGAATTAAGATTTTGTAAGATTCCAGAAAGATTTAAGATTCTATTGTGAATACCAAACTAAAAATACTAAAATTATTCGTTCAGCGCATGCGTAATAGTAAATGGTAATAAGCGCAAAATTTAAATTTCTTTGGTGTGTTTAAGAGGATTATTTATTTTAATTTTTGGTATGGAATCTAATGGTAACAGGTATTAATAAAACATCCGGTAACACCGCACAACTTTCCGAGTGTTCACCTAGTATTCTAGAAATGCAATCGAAAACTGGACTTCAAAGTAAAAATCAAGGTAAAAGAAAACAGTAAATATAAGACAGGAACCTATAATTTTTAATTGGATAATTTTCATATTATAAAATAAAAATGGTAACAATTCTCTATTTATTCATAAAATCATAACTCTCAATGTTCTGTCAGAACTTGATCCTTCTTTTAGAAATATCAAAATTTTTCGTTCAGCGCTTGCGTACTAGAAAATTGTAATAAGCGGTATATTTAAATTTCTGTGGTCTGTTCATTTTTCGTATGGAATCTATCCAATTGGTAGTAGGTATTAATAAAAATTCGAGTAAAAATTCCAATCGCAACAACCTAAAAGATCAAAGTTCCTAGACTGTCAGTTCCACCAACGTATAAAACCAAAGTCCCTAGACAGTCAGGTGCACCAATCCAGAAAACTGAAGTCCCTGGAATGTAACTAAAGCTACAATTCAAAATACATTCAACACAGATCGGAATTGCAAACAGGGAAAATACATATTATTATTAAGACAATATAAAATAAGTTTATGGCACCTCTTATTCACTACCGTGAATAATGGATTTTTCATTATTCAACGATCGTGAATAATTGATTTTAAAAATTACTGCAATTAAATACATTGATCGCGTATTAAAGTTCAACAAGATTTAACGAATTTGAAGTGACCGATCGAATTGATTAAATGATCTAAAATCTCGAAGCAACCATAGCAACCCGATAAATACTGTCAAAACTGTATGTGATCGCCGGCCATATTTGGTTCACTTGTCAGTTTCGTTGAGAAATCCCAATGTGTATTTTGTGTTAAAAATAGTGCAAGGTGTAGAAACATCATCTTCGTGAGTAAAGGCTATTATAATCGCTCATATAATAATATACTATTATCAAACATAGAAATGTATATAATAATATAAATGTTTGTGTTGACTGCATACGACTGATTGAAGAAATTTAAAAATCAACAACTATTCTATTAGGATTTTACAAAAAAAAAATACATTTTCATATCACAGCCAATCAGGGAGAGAGAAGTTAATCGTTGTTCGCGGTGCAAATTTTCAATTAGTAAATCACGCACGCAACAAATCACATCAAGACTGAAATGTTTGCGTACAGCCGGACTGATCGTATCGAATTATGCAAATTAATGCAAAATACAAAATAGAAGAAACAGCAACTTACACAACATGCTAATAATAAAATGAACGTTCATTTTACTTACGCAAAATAAATACCACAAATCTCCGTCCGTGCTCCTGCTTCGCGTTGTGGAAACACAAGTTCGTAGCGTATCGTCGTACTATTCTATCGCTATTTCAATTTGTTTTCGTCGTATTCGGTTCGTTCTACGTTCCTGCCTTCAGTCCTGCGACGAGCTGCGAGCACTAGTTGAACAAGTCAGTAGTTATTCCAATCGACACTTAACAACACGTTAGCAAACACGACTTAAGTAGTAAGAGTGGTTAGTAAGACGGGGCACCCGCTTTAGTCAGCTTTGGTTTTTGTTGTTTCACGGGCATTTAGTGTTAGATTTCCTGTTGGTAGATCATCATCAGCCTGTGAATACAATGGGTGGTAAGAGTTAAGAAATTGTTTGCATTAATTCATAGTTAAAATTGTCCCAAAACATTTTAATCAATTCATCTGCGACTTACTAACCATATGACCGCAGCATCTTCACCAGCCGTCATGCACATTCTTGTTGGAATTTAAATTCAAGACCGGTTCTTCTTCTAGTGTGGAGAAGCAAGCATCACACAAAAAATTCACTACATATTTGCAATCATAATACAAATTTAATCAAACTCTCCGCGACTTAATTTAAGCCAACAATGAATAATATTGGCACTGTCAAAATTAAAATAATAATCTCTGCATATAGCGATATTTGATAAGTTTCATCGAAATATGTTTAAAAATGATAACATACACATGCTCGGTATATGTGTAATGTAAACATTTAACTGTGTTATTTTTGGAACAGGACACTTAAGTTTAATGTTACGTAAAACAATAAGTGCAGTTACTTAATTGCCTCAGCAGATATCAATCAGCATAATGTATATGTCGATTCAATAAATTGACTTACTTGCCGTGCCCTTGCCTTCACGCCCAACTTTTATAAAAATAATATTCCTCGAAAGAAAAAAACCACTGCTATATATAAGCATTTTTGAGTTACGAGCCTTTTGACGTCCCGTCCATGTGTCTATTTTCTTTTTATACTTATAAAAATAGCTTATAATGTGCGTGGGTCTGTAGCTCTGTAATAACATTCATACTGTTTCGTTAATATTTATCTTTAACCTGAATCAAATGTTTATGTTATACTTATACAAAATTCATTACCAATGTGCCATTTTCAGGATACGCCTGGGTAACATTGGCTACAAACGATTCTTATTCGCTCGGTGCACTGGTCTTGGCCCATTCTCTGAAGCAAGCTGTTACAGCACATCGTTTAGCAGTCCTTGTGACGCCTGGAGTTACGAATTCTATGAGGTATAGTCAAATTAGTCGTATCATTTGCCGAAAATTTCGTGAAATTATATTCATATTCCCCTAATGCGCAGCGATAATTTTTTATTTCCTATTCGAACCAAAATGGAACAGAGCCAATAGATCAAAGTGGAAACACATAAATTTTTGCAGCGCAAGTATTAGACGACCTAAATAATATATTTGTAATTTTGTAGAATTTCAATTTGCATACCATTAAGAAAAATAACAATTTGAAAATAGTTTCGGAAGCTGTAAACATGCAAAGCTCCTTGTCCTGCGTTCCCATTTATTAACACTTGATTTAAAAAAAATGAGACGTAACGTATTTTAAGTTTTGTAAATGCGTAGTTATAGTGCCGTCCTACACACAGATGAAGGCTTTAATCATTGATGTTGTTTTAAATTAGATTCAGATTCTTGGCCAAGTTAGACGGACGAATTGAAAGACAGAAGGAAAATATTTTGGCGAACGTTTCAATAATACCCGCACCGCCATATGATTTTTTTGCACGCTTGTGTTAACAATTAATATATCAATCAAACTTGCGTTTGTCGTAGGCAAAAATTAGCCGGCGTCTTTGATTTGGTTGAAGAAGTGAACGTTTTGGATTCGAAGGATGAAGCAAATCTCCGATTGTTAAAACGTCCGGAGTTGGGTATCACATTTACGAAATTGCATTGCTGGCGTCTCACGCAATTCGAGAAATGCGTGTTCTTAGACGCAGACACATTGGTATGTATGCAAACGCGTTTATATTTAGATCTAACAGCAGCTTTGTAAATTCATATTTAGATGTAGTCAAAGCCAAGTTCATAATAACTAAACAGTAAACTTAAACATAGATTTGTGATAATTTTAGGTATTGAAAAATGCTGATGAACTATTTGAACGAGATGAATTCTCTGCGGCACCGGATGTTGGATGGCCCGACTGTTTCAATTCTGGCGTCTTCGTTTATCACCCATCTAATGAGACCTACGAAAAATTGGTGGAATTTGCCCTAGCCAAAGGTAGTTTCGATGGCGGTGATCAAGGATTGCTCAACTTGTATTTTTCCGACTGGGCGCATAAAGATATCAACAAACATTTGCCATTTATCTACAATATGTGTTCCACCGCTTGCTATTCATATTTGCCAGCATTTAAACAGTAATAACAAATCCATCCAATTACTTTTGGCAATTCCACAACTAATGCAACCTTTACAATCGCAGATTCGGTTCGGACGTGAAAATAGTTCATTTCATTGGCGCTACGAAACCGTGGCTACAATACTTTAATTCTGAAACCAAACAAGTTCAGCCTGGCAGTGACATGCAACATTTGAATGTAGTATTGCAAAGCTGGTGGGATATTTTCTGCAAGTTGGTCCATTCAAATTTATCGACAGACATGGTAAGTGAAGCATTATTAACTGCCAATTAAGTAATCAAGAGTGATTTTATATTTTGAGTTTTGAATTGCATGCCATTATGATTGTACTCATGCAGCATTCGTGCGTTATTTACGTGCCGTGCCCACATCTTATTACTTACATTCGTTGCAAATCTATGCTTGGATCTTTGCTGAATCTAGTTTTAGGCATTCAGCCAAGGTGCGATGAACTTAAAACTTAACTATTGGTCGCGTTATTCAAAAGGGATGTTTCGAAATAGAAATCTTCGTGAGCGCGCTACATACACGTAAATGTGATTAAAATATAACAGCGTTCTATGACCGCTGTGAACACGATGCTGCTGAACTCTCTAAAAGACTAAACAAGAACTTTTTATTTTCTGTTTTTCTTTCTATCTGCATGATGTCTATTGCGTGTGATACACATTCAGAACGATCAGCCGACGAATGCACATTATCTCATTGCCGATAGCACCTTTTATCAGCCATCCGATTATAGAGACGTATGGGATCCTTGGGAGGATTATGTTGTGAATAATGACGCTATATCGTCAACTCAGCTGACAAATAATACTGACAATCAATTCGAATCTCACAATACAAACTCACTAATCGGACACATGTCCGATAACATCCCTGCACCTTCGCCGATACCACGATCACAACCATTGGAATCAATACAATCATCACAAGAATTAGAAATTGTTGTGCCGCCACCGGTATCACAATCACAAGCTAGTCCTGTTTCTAATATTCAAAGTGTGGACGCTAATATTACTAATATTTATTCAAATGTCACTGTGACTACGATTGATTCTTCCTGTAGTCATGAACCAGATGAACCAATATATATTCAAGTTCCTAGCTCTAACAAAGATACAGTTGTTGAAGTATTAGAAGAAACTACCTCGATTGATAATGATCCTTTCCTCCCCCTCCTTGAAATTGTAAATAGTGCTGATGTAATCGAAGATTGCACAACAAATGATGAAGATAACGATGTAAGTAACCTTGTGTGTAACAAGCATGTGCTTGCCAAATTTTACATTAAATTAAATGCATTTTAAATCAATTATAATCAATTTTCAATCCTAATTCTATTCATTTGATTGTCTAGGGTGGCTTGGCTGGTGCATTCGCTCAGTTTAGTCTTGGATCGCCTAGACCAGAAGGTCAAAACGAACTCGAAGATCATCTTAGGAGACAATCATGGGAAGTTGGTAATATTGACTATATGGGACGCGACGCATTCGATAAAATTTGGAGTAAGATCTCAGAAACAATTGCAACTGTTCCAGAAAGCGGAAGTAAAGGTACAAAATAGAAATTATGCTTCACCAAATTGAATATAATTAATAAATAATGCTTTCATCTTTCATAAGTTTATATGGTTTCCTTTATTTTATATTTGTCTAATCATTATATCCATTAATCCCATACAGAGGCTGAGACTACGGCCTGTACAACACCTGAAGCAATTTCCCCAGCTCCCCAGAAAACGGAAGAAGCGCCAGGTCAGTCAACTCCTTCAGAGTGCAAGTGTGATGAAAATACTTGATTTCTTTTGATTAGTTGTTTTTGATTTGCTTGAATTATTTTGCCAACCGCATAACTAATTAATAACATTTATATATTTGTGGTACGTTTTGTTTTATTTCCTTTGAAGTTGTAGATTAATTTTATTAATAATTGTTTTCCTAACCGGTTTTGTGTCATTTGTGGATTTGTGTCTTTTATACACATTAAATATCATAAACTGTATGAACAGTTAAAGCCACACAAGAAGAAGTCAAAGGAACCATCAGTGTAACTGCAGAAGAGAAGGCAGTAATTGAGACAAAAACGATAGATACTGAAGCTCCTAAAATTGAAGACGTAATAAAAGCGTCTGAAACTAAAGCAACTGAAACTAAGCCTGATGAGGCAACATCAATCGATTCAATTATTGTTACATCTGAAGGTCCGAAAACTGGCGCTCTTAAACCAGATGAAAGGAAATCAGAGGCACCAAAAGCTGAAGAAGTGAAATCAGAAACTCCTAAAGTGGAATGTGATGTTCCTACATCTGAAGCACCTAAAGCTGAAGAGCTCAAATCTGAAGTTACCAAAGCTGATGACGTGAAACCGGAAACTATCAAAACTGAGGAACTGAAACCATCAGAGCCTCTAAAAGTTGAAGAAGTCAAGCCTGAAGTTCCTAAAGTTGAAGATGTGAAACACGAGGCTCCTAAACTTGAAGATGTTAAAGGTGATGTCCATGCAACTGAAGTTCCTAAAACTGAAGAAATCAAAACTGAACTTGCAAAAGCTGAAGAAATGAAACCGGAAACTACCAAATCTGAGGAAATAAAAACATCGGAGCCTCCTAAAGCTGAAGAAGTCAAACCTGAAGTTCCTAAAGTTGAAGATTTGAAACTAGAGGCTCCCAAAGACGAAGAAGTAAAACCAGTATCTCCAAAAGTAGAAGAAGTCAAACCAGAAATTCCTAAAGTCGAAGACGTAAAACCAAAAGCCTCAGAAGTAGAAGTCAAACAAGAAACTCCTAAAGTCGAAGAAGTGAAATCTGAAGCTCCAAAAGTAGAAGAACTCAAAACAGAAACTCCTAAAGTCGAAGAAGTGAAATCAGAAACTTCAAAAGTAGAAGAACTTAAACCAGAAACTCCTAAAGTCGAAGAAGTGAAATCAGAAGCTCCAAAAGTAGAAGAACTCAAACCAGAAACTCCTAAAGTCGAAGAAGTGAAATCAGAAACTCCAAAATTAGAAGAACTTAAACCAGAAACTCCTAAAGTCGAAGAAGTGAAATCAGATGCTCCTAAAGCTGAAGTTAGAACTGACGTTCCTAAAGAAGAAGTCAAAATAGACGCTTCCAAATTAGAAGAAGTCAAGGCCGATGCCCCTAAAGCTACAGAAGCTCTGCCTGAAGTTCCTAAAGAACTCAAACCAGAAACTCATAAAGTCGAAGAAGTGAAATCAGAAGCTCCAAAAGTAGAAGAAGTCAAACCCGAGACACCTAAAGTCGAAGAAGTGAAATCAGTTGCTCATAAAGTTGAAGATGTCAAACCAGACGCTCCTAAAGTAGAAGACGCAAAACTGGAGACTCCAAAAGTTGAAGAAGTAAAAACTGAGACACCTAAACCTGGAGAACTTAAAATTGATGATGCTAAGATTGAAGTAGGAGCAAAACCAAAACAAGTTATTGCTGAATTACCAAAATTTGAGAAAACGAAAACAACGGAAGAACAGAAGCTTCCAGAGCCACAAGTACCTGTTGAAAGTCCTCCTGTTGATATTCAACCAAAAGTGGCCGAAAAACCGCTTGAAACAGTCGTCGAAAGTAAGACAGAAGAACCTAAACAAGAAACGCTAGTACCTTCAGGCACAAAAGAATCAGAAAAAACAGCAGAAAGTAAGACGTGTGATAAACCTCAAAAATCTACTCCAAAAGTATGTAAAAAGTCGAAATGTGCGAAAGGAACTTGTCCTGCAAAAGAAAGCCAAAGTAAAAAAGAAGCTGCTCCAGTCCAAGAAAGTTCTGCAGTTAAAACAGCTGAATGTCCAAAAGAAGAGGGTCTAAAACAGGAAACAAGCCTACCAATAACTGAATCTTTTAAATCATCAGAAGCAAGTGCGAAGGAAGATTCTAAAAAACAAGAAGGTACATGCGCGAAACCAGAATGTGCTGCTGGTGAATGTGCAAAACCTTCTGAAGAAGTTCCAACAGAAGCAGTTAAACCGGTTACCGAAAAAATTAAAGCAACTGAACCTAAACAAGAAGTGCCAAAACAAGAAGAGTCTAAACAAAAAGTCGTTGAACCAAAAACCGAAACCGCACAAACAGGGAAGAAAGATACTCACAAAATAGATACTTCCGGATCCTCTCCTGCACAAACAGACGTTGCTGTTCCATCAACTCCAGGGATAACTGAGCCAACCCCTCCAACATCTCCTTCCTCAGCAGAAATTAAAGAAGGTGCTGGGCTTGATGTCAAAACAGTAGTGTCGGAAACTCCGCCACCAGCAGGAACAGGTGCAGTGAGCGCTCCAGTTCCACCCCCGCGTAAAACACCCGGGGCAAAGAAACCTAAGGGCAAGAAGTAAACTATTATTATTTCAATATCAAATAAATCGAGTGTCCTTCGTGTGAGTATATACTTTCTTTGTGTCTACTTCTCTTTTTCAATGTTTTTGTAATGTGACATATTTATTGTAATCAAATAAAGTTTGAGTTGCTTTTAATTATTTCTATCAAAGTGTTCACAAAACTTTCCTTTTCCTTTGTACATTGAGGACTAAATCGGAAAGTAAAAATGCAAACATCCTAATAAATACATATGAAAACAATTATATTTTTTATGGTCCATATAATATTAATTAATTGATTTAACTAACATTAAATTTAACAAACGATTGCACTTATTTTTCATTGTTTTTCATTCATACGAAAGTCGAAAACTAAAGTTCATTATTATAAATATTTGTATGAAGTCTTCATATTGAGAGAAAAATTTGTTACTAAAACCCTCATATCCACAATAATCAATAATATTTATTTATATTAAAGTTTGATGAAGCTAAGATACGCCACTTAATATTTTCTCAACCAAATCAATATTTACAGTTTGCAATTGTTTTTCTCCTTAGTTATTTTGTCGATAATCAAGTGGATATGTGTCATACGGAATGTTTTTACTTCATGAAACTTACATCTTGTTAAAAGATTGAGATATAAATGTAATTTTGATTCACATATCCGCACACAATATCTTCAAACCATAAAAAATACTCCTATCTGTTTACAAATTTACAATAATCTATAAACATTTTATTCAATCAAAGTATTCGATGTCTGTATTCAATAATTGTACCGATTATTTGTATTGCACAAGTGTAGAAGAGTTCAAGTCATCAAATTACCAAATTTGCAAGTTTCTTTCAAACTAAAAATAAACGTATTGAACTTATCTCCTCCTCAAATAGACAAACACATAAATATAGTACATTGATTGGTGTATAAATGTTACCATTTAGAATATGAATTATGGTAATCCTTCGTCATGACAAGAACGCTTCTACAAGTTTTGTACCCCCTGAAGTAGACTCTTCGATACAAACATCTGTTTGTATTCATTTTAAAATGAGAGATATATTTGACACGAGGCAATCGAATATCGAAAAATATTATGTCTTATGAATCGGTGATCCATCTGCGACGCCGGCAGCGAGCTGTTTTGCTTTAAGACTCCTTTGTTTCGTAAACGTAGAGCGTCCCAAGGAAGTAGAGCTACCACTCTCCAAGTCTCGACTGATCTCTTTCTCTGTAGGCGAGCCCAGTGTTAAGCTGGATAAGCTAGATGAAAGATTCATATTCGAACTGACGCTCAACATCGATGGATATTGTTGCATTTCGCCATTTTCACCTTCTGACTCTTCGATGGGAAGACATGTTTCGACCATTGCCTCTAAGCAATTTACAAATAATTCACTACTTTCGGCCGTATTGTTGTACTGCAACATATATCGCAATGTAAATTGCATATTGTTAATATTTTATTGATTGCTACCTTATTGAATGGTCCTGCGAATCTCCACAATCCCCCAAAGCCACAACTTTGTAAATAATGTAACTGTTGTTGACTAGTATCCTCACATGCGATCATATTTTGTATAATATTTCTTACTGAACTTAAAATTACTTGGTCATGGCATAATGTCAGTACATTATTGATTTTCATATCCAACAAATTGTATCTGCAGGTGGAGAAGAAACAATCATGCATAAAATTGCAATAAAATAATTATCGAAAAACACTCACATGACGGGAAATACTTTTGGGAAGACCACAGCTCCTTCGGCTAAATACTGGTAGAGAATGCGCGTTTCAGACTCATCCGTACTGTACTTTACCAGCGTGGCTAATACTGTAAGCACCAATGCCTGCGTTGAAAAGTCTGTGAGTACTTCAGGATCCAACAGAATATTATTCTCGTTGCTAACAGACACTCTCGTACTTCGAGTCTAAAAGTATATCCCAAAATTGTACCCAAATTGCAATTGTAAACGATGAGAACATAGTTTTGTTTCATCTCATTCGTGTTCAGTTTCAGTCAAGCCAAGATGCTATTATAACAGATGATATTTACATTGACAAAAAAGGTATTAAGAAAAATAATTGGTGATTGATAGAAACATAAACAGTTCAAGATTTGAAAGAAAGTTACCTTGGTGTCGTATTCACTCAAATGTTTTTGTTCTTTGGATGTAGGCACAGAAAACGAACGTTGTGTTTTGAAGAGAGCACGTGCGATCTGATGGGCATGGGGACACCCCATTTAGAAGGCAGGCAGGCAAGACAAGCAGCAAAGAGTTATAAATTTTAGTAACGAGTCACCTGTAGTGGCCACTCATTGCATTCAACATTAAAAAAAAAACTCACAAGAAAGCCGAGCTATTTTCATCTCAACTAAAATCTGAATTATTTAAATATAAATATAGTGACGACAAGACTGTGAAAAATCGAGTGATCGATTTAAGTGTTTTTTGCAAGATTGAGGAGAGATGCTAAAGAGAGTAATTAAAGTATGATGGCATTTCAATTGAACACGCAGTCTTACTTTGGAAAGGGTCGAGGGTGGACTTTCTTGCACTGGCACCGAACTAGATCGTCGACTGCCATACGAACGCCTTTCAACGCCGCCGTTACTTTGTTGGCCCGTGGAGGAATGTGTTAGATCAAAACTTCGCCAGGCTTTATTGGCCGAACGCTCGACCTAATCAGTTATTAGTTTGGAGTTTGACAGGTTACAACTTGTTTTATATGCATAATGCTAAACATACAAGCCATACAAATTGTTCCCCATGTAAAAATGTATGAAAATAAATCACAACCAACATATCGAACAATGAATAATATGACAAATTGTACCTAAAATTAGGGGGATTGATTTCAACCAACCTGTATACCGAGCATTAAACATTTATACACACCACTGCCCTGTCCAGACAAGAATAATTCAACAAAACTACCGCATTGCTAATCCAACACAAACACATTTAACAAGCTTAGAGTAATTGAATACCTGATGTTGTGCTGTTGGTGGTTTATGTCTTGCTTGTGTTATTGCATTTTGGTCCAACATGTCCCACGACTTTTGTCGTCTGTTTTCAGTCCTCGTTGTATTAGTTCCAGTTCCAGATGAAGCCTGTTGACTGGCACTTGATTCCGTGATAAAATTCTCTTGTGCCATTGAATCAGCGGCGTAACGAGGAAGTGAATGTTTTATGTGGCAACGATTTCTTACTTCTTCGGACACACCAACTAGAGCTGCAACGAGTTAACCAATTAGTTTACTTTAAAAAGTACATGCCAAAGCAGTGGAAGTTTTAAAAATAAATAAATAAGTACCTGTTAAATATGCAATGCTATCAGGAGTAACTTCAAATTTATCTCTACGATGGGGTTTTGCAATGATTCCTAGCAACACTGTCAAAACCCTTACAGTTCTTGAAACTGTAGTCGGCGTAGGATGACGGAAACCTTTAAGAAGGTGGCCGACGACAGCAAAATGAAAATTGGCTTTGAAGCTTAGTCCTACAGCATGGTCAAGTTGTTTGAAATGCCATTCAAGTTTATCCCTGGTGGACATCATCACTTGTTCCAAAGACTGAAACAACATAATGCATTCATTTTTAATTCTCGTTCTTGTTACCTTTTTGAGTTTTTTTTTTAATTACCATTTCTTCAAACACTCCTTGCGAGTCCAAAGTATGCAAATTTTGCTCCAACAAAGCCAATCCCGATGCATACAATGCCGCTTCATCCAGTTGCAAGACCGATGTAGCTACCCAAAACAATGCCTTATGTATAGGCGACTCGGGCCTAAGGAGTGGCTGTAATCGTGTTAAGCACATCACCAATGCCTCGATAAGCAGCATATCGTTAAAGCTTTCTAATGCTTTTACCAAAATCCTTAGCAATTGCTTCATGTCATGATCCGTAACACTTTTACTTATACAACCGAAAACAATAAGTGCCCGCGGCTGCAAAGCTGGATTGAAACAAAATGCGAATCCTTTGGCCAAAGACATCCAACTATTTAACCAATCGCATTCAGGTATGTCCCGCATACATGCCTCCATTATTTCTAACAATGCATCAGTGATGACTTCCAATGATGTTAACGACAACCGTTCTCGATCACCAGATGCCCCAGAGAAACTCCTCTCACCAAACCATCGTTCACTAGGATGACGATAACTCGACCGGAAGGCGGTAACCGCTGCGGATTTCACTTTACTAATGCCGAAGAGCAGATAGAATTTCGGCAGCGAGAACTCGTCGAGGGATAAACGCAATACGCGTTGCGTTTCCTCCGAGAACGATGGTTTCGTGCAGGTACAAAGCGAATGAATTATGTTTATGACCAAGCCGTGCGTAGATGCGCGCATACTTAACGACCCCGAACATACCAGAAACGTTACCGTGTGAAAGAGATAAGGTAAGTGTCTTGCGACATCGAGACAATTATTGAACGACAACATGAGCAAGTATCGAGCTAAGATTGCTATATCGTCCCACATCATATGTTGTTCGAGGAGCTGAGTCGGAGATTGGCATGTTTTATCGACGACCTTGAAAGATATTCAACGAATAATATAAATTCTCACCTTAAAAACCACCTGATCTTACTCTGCACAATCGTCCTATAACTTTTTTGGCAACAAGTTGTACATTGGCCGAAGCAAGTGCAACAGCAGTATCTGCCATGATTTCAACCATTGGCGAACCCAAACCGGAACTTACAGACCTATGAATGAAATTGTCAAGTACCATATCGATGAGTTCGGGTACTTGGCCGATTGAACCCCAGATTTTTGCCTGTATCGACGGGTACATTTCAACTTCTTGTATGGTTAACGAAATTAACTTTTCCAAAATTTGTGCGACTTGTTTCTGTCGTTTGTTTTCATCGGCGGGTTTACAAAATCTACAAAAAAAAATCGCCCATAAATTATAAATTACTCTCGAAATTACTATTTCTTTTCCGAGTATGTGGAAATTTAATGACAATACCTCACTAAATTAGCAAGCCATGGTGTCATATACTCGAGACATAAATGCTTTAATTCGATGCTAGAAACACGGAAACCTTGTATGCATTCTTCAAGAAACTCGAGCGTCAAATGAGGTTCATTAGTGGCTAAAGTCTCCGAGACTGTTTTAATAAATATTGTATTATTCGAAGGGATACATAAACCGGATGTTTCTAGTAACTGTCCTTCGATTTTGAGATCAAATGTAGCAGTCAAAGCGCACAGCTGATTATATGCAGCCGTCCGCAAGTTTGGATCCGACGAACCCAAATTTAGTAAAGCCATATTGAGTAGTGTGCCCGGTACATCTTTAGGCCTGATTTTTTGATGCACCGTTACAGTATCTTGCAAAAACTGAAAATTCAACAAAATCAGTATTTAGCTACTTCATGATTTCAATTAAAAATGAAAAAAAGCGCAAAGTTTGATTGTTTTGACAAAAAGTAAGTGCATATACAGGGTGTCCCAGACCAAACGATACAGCAAAAAATGGCAGATTCTACATGAAAAACTGAGTAAAAAAGTCCCATACCGAAATGTTCGGGGAAGCACCGTTTTTAAACGGGAAGCAATTTAAGTTGACCAATCAGAGAGCTTTCCCATGTTCAAAAACCACTTGTTTCAGGAACTCAGTGGTTGCTATGACATTGTTGATCGGGCCATAATTTCTTTGGTCGACTGTAAATCATGTAGGTAATGTAGGTTATCTGTCATTCGTCAGTCAGAATTCAAGTCGTCCAAATAAATCGTTATAAATTCGTAAATAACAACCACTGAGTTCCTGAAACAGGTGGTTGGGAAAGCTCTCTGATTGTTCAACTTAAATTGATTCCCATTTAAAAACGGTGCTTCCCTGAACATTTTGGTTTTGGACTTTCTTACTCAGTTTTTTATGTAGAATCTGCCATTTTCCGCTGTATCGTTTGGTCTGGGACACCCTGTATATCACAACTACACATGTTGACCCTCAGATGGTTGAATCAAATCTATTAAAATAAAAAAATATATCCTCAATATATACCGTCAATGTAACATCAATATATCCTCAATGTATCCTCAATATATCCTTAATGTATCCTCAATGTACCCTTAATGTATCCTCAATGTACCCTCAATGTATCCTAAATGTACCCTCAATGTATCCTCAATGTACCCTCAATGTATCCTCAATGTACCCCCAATGTATCCTCAGCTTATTAGGTTGATTATAAGTGGGTTGGTTTATTAGGTTGATTATAAGTGGATTCTATGTGGGGCTTAAAAGACTTTAAACTCAAATTCCCGGCGCAATTGTGATACTTCCCTTAGGTCCTTATCCTTTTTACTTAACCTTAATGATCATTCTTGTCCTTTTCACTTAAGTTACATACCTTTAGCCATTATTTTAAAGTTTAGATCTTGACTTCATCAGTTTTGAAATTTTTTGTAAAAAATGATTACTTTACAAATTGAAACACTAGTAGGTACTTTCAATTAAAAACTATAGTTAAATAAAAAATGGAATATACAAACAAAACAAATTTCAGATTTTTTTCAAAATCGCAAAATAAAACGAGTGTTCTAATTCCAGTGGGATGATAAATGAAACCTGATCGGTAAATGATGTACTTCAAATACAAAGGGAGATTGAAAAAGAAGTCATCCATAACATAATAGAATTTAAATTTATCAAGACACGGGAAAAAGGGTAAAGAGTTGTAATAGCGTTACAAACCGGTGATTTAAGGAATTTGCCTGGCTACACTCGAATTAAACGATTAGTAAAAATGACTATTAATCATTTAATTCAGTATGTGTTGCAATTTTTAACTATAGGTGTATGGCACATACGGTAAAATGTAAAGCAACTTCATAAAAAAGTTCTTATACTATACCTAGTGTTTCAATTTTAAATATTATTATTACTATTACTGAAAATGTAAAAGACATCTTGATCGCGATTTTGAAAATATAAATGACATCTATCACGACCAGAGGTGGAAGTTATTATTTTAAAAGAGGACACATATTTAGCAAGAAACAATAAAACAATATTAAAATTTATATTTGCTAGTAAAATAAAAAATGGAATATACAAACATATCAAATTTCACTATAGCAATATAGCAATATAGCAATATAGGGTTCTCTTACACTATATTATTATAGCTAATAATTAGATCTTAAATATGAACAGCAATTACAAAAAAGGGTATAAATATGATACTTATATACTTGCTCGAAAAAAAATTACGTAAAATAGGAACTATAGTCTATGTAAAGTAAAGAATCAGAGTAATTAATACTGGATGACTTTGTATATTGAAAAAAATCATCTGAAAATATAGCGACTTCAAAGTTCTACATTTTCACTTAAAAAATTGTGTTATACAAATGGAAAATACAGAATTCCTATAAAATACCTAGTGTTTTAATTAAGTTATTTTAATTATTATTATTTTTTTATTTACCAATTATTTACTTTATTTACTAAAACACTAGGTATGTTATAAGAACTTAATTTATTTACTTTTGTCGCAAACTTCGGTACTGGCGCCCTCTACCAGCTGGGTGGCTAGGCTCCCGTCTATTCTCATAGGCAACCCAGTGTGCGCCACCCCTATCATTTCCTTGTCCGTCGTTCACCTAGGTTTCATGTTCGATACGCCGATTTGAATCTTCCTTTCCTCGTTGAACTTTGTCTGGGTGAGCTCGAGACAATAGCATGTCCGAGAGTACCTCTGTCGTCGGTCTGCCACCTATACAGGTATGTCTACACGAGACTCGTTACGCTGAACAGCCTTGTGTGTGTGTATGTGTGGGTGTGTGTGTGTCGTGCGTGGCCATTCTAATTGTATATTTTACACCTATACAGATATTGTTCACCATCGCTTAAAGCAAAGCGTGCATTATTGCATTATTTTGTATAAATAAATAACATCGATACTTACCTACAACGAGTGCGTCGTTTACTTACCTGCTGTCACCATTTCCGCAGAGTTCCGGCTCATACATTTAAATCAACTACTCGAAATCGCCGTCGTCAACCACGCGGTTTCGTAACATCTGGCGCCCGAGCAAGGACCGGAACGCGTTGGAATCATGAGCACGGTAAGGACGCCTTCATACCTCCAGTTCCCTCTGGGTGAAATATTCCAGGGAGACGAAGTTTCTCCGCCACCATTTCGTCCGTTGGGACAAAATGGCGAGAATGTCGAGATTGAAGGCACTCACCCACGTGGTTCATCGCCTGGGTTACCTGTGGAACAGTTAAGTACGAGGTTGGACGAAGATCAATCTCCAGTTAGTGTAGGAGACCAGGAAATTTCGTTACACTTACCACGCGTTGGCGAGTTGCCCAGATGGGACAAATCACGTGGTCCACCGTCGGCTACGGAGGTGTTGGACGACAATATGGTTTTTGGAACCTCTCAGCCAGCCAGTGCGCCAGCTTCGTTGGAAGCTGGATCGGTCGATCAACGGATTGTGTACAAGAGGCCATGTGACCGATGCCGTCTACCATCCGCACGCACCCACACATCCGGTGAGTCGATTACATATTGGCCAGACCGGGCAACCGCCGCTGCTAACCTACAGCACAAAATACACTAAAGGGGGCCCACCGCATGGCAATGGCAGTACGGTGGTTTACCCTCAACAAAAACGTGCCATCCGAGTAGGTATTTACCAATTATTTACTTTATTTACTAAAACACTAGGTATGTTAGAAGAACTTAATTTATTTACTTTTGTCGCAAACCAGCTTCGGTACATGGGGGAATCGGTGTCCGCCGGTGGATAGGACAGCGTGGGACCACAACACACAACTCGACCACGGTAGTATTTATACAAATCCTAACAATCTAACTAACACTAATTACCAACGTATTACGGATGGGCCGTTTTGGGCACATCATACTGCCGTCTATAATCACCCTACTATTGATTACGAGTACGTGCATAACTTTAACTCACATAAACATAGACCTAACCTCAATTTTGTAAGTGCTGCTGCGCCGGTCAACTCCGCGCAGGCTGACAGGCCC
>JARJEB010013843.1:0-15623 GCA_030264535.1 Liometoxenus newtonarum | reverse complement strand
AACATTATGCGTGTTTACTTCCGCAGTTCTTATTCTGGAGGTGATCACTGCATAAAATTCCTTTCGATATGATAGACTTACATACATATATATATATATATATATATATCTATATATATGTATGTAAGTCTATCATATCGAAAGGAATTTTATGCAGTGATCACCTCCAGAATAAGAACTGCGGAAGTAAACACGCATAATGTTCTAAATATATTTCTTATTGCATCTGATAATAACAGGGCGGGTTCTGTGCTCATCCTCAGATATTAGAAATGATGAATATGCTCTAGTATTGAATGTATTTAGAGTCTTATCAGTTACAAACACCAACCGTATTTACCTAATATTTTAAAAATTGTTTACTTAATCGCGGAACTTGGGTTAAGAAACGATTTAATTTTAGATTAAGAGAACAATCGTTAAATATTTATAAAACCAATGATCATAATTTCTGAATAATTTTCTGAAACACCCAGTATCATTTGAATTTGTATACACAACTATTAAACTTAAACGAGCGCATGCGACTCTTCCATCAGCATTCGCTATAAGTAAGTAAGTATGTATACATTATTGCAAAGCAAACGAACGGCAACGCCGTGTATAAGTATAAAGATAACGAAACGTCCTTGCAACTCGTTTTTAGTTCGAAACGTTCTCATTCGAATGCATGAACGAACATATAAGTAAGTACGGTACGAACCGTATGTGTCGCCAGTCGTTGTATATTACTTACGTTCGAGTTCGGTTCTCAGCAGCTCCCAGCAGAAAACCACAATGTTCACAAAACTTAAGCGACAGCCAAGAGCCAACTTAGTGACGATTACAATAACAACCGCGACAACGATAATAAAATAAAACAACACGACGGCAAGACTTCGTCATAAGCTAAGCAACAAGGATGCGACTATACGACAAGAGTTTTTACATACTTACTTACTTATTTCTTTTTAAATCTTTCTATCTAGAATATGTATGCTCTATAACACTCTTGTATCTATACTCTGTCTCTGCTAAACAAACCCGCATTTGACTTAAAATTGGACATGCGTTGCTTAACTTATATAAGTTCAGTTTAATGAATAAGTAATAAGTGCATTTCCAGTGGCGGATTTATTTTAATTTTCCAAATTACTTAAGTATATAGAAAAATTTATTGAAATAAATTAAACTTTTTGGCTGTTGGTATAGATCCGGTTCTGCGTTTTATTTATTGACGAGTCATCATTATCGAAAATCAGTAAGTTGTATGAGCAAACGGGCTTTAAATAAACGCGACTAGGATATAAGTTGTATTCAAATTAAAAGAAAGTTTAAATCCAAGGCGCTCGGATTTACTTCTTAAGTACATTCTATATAAGCAAACATGTACGCAAGTAATACTTGCATTAAGTTGTAGGTATGTTGTGTTAAGTTACGATATTGTATTGAGTATAGAGTTGTTGAGAAAGAGTTTCGAGAATCAGAACTTGCCGACCGCGAAAAAGTTAGGCCGAGTTACCGTACAAGGCGTTATGGCGTTTTGTTGGTTTGTTGGACTGCATTTATTCGCCGGTATAAAAAAAATTAAGAAATTGCGATTCTCAGACTTTGTTCCGTGCGTGAAATCCTCTTAAAGTTCACTGGTTCATTCAAAAAATTCAAACAAATATCACCAGACCCTTAAAGTAATACGCGTAACAATTGGATATTCAAAGAATTCAGTTTCTAGTCCGTGGGTCACATCTGGTTTTCTTTTGGTCGTAAGGAAACTCTTTGCGATTGCGTTTTACATTGCGTTATCAAAAATCTGGTCATTTCCTGGTTCAACGGGGGAGCGTCCGTTACTTCTTTTCATATTCTTATATGTTCTTTCCAAACTTATTTGTAGCGCACCCTGCATTCTCTACCCGTAGTTTATGCTTTCATTTTGTTGATGAATGATTTATATTCCTCTCTAGTTTATATTTACTTAAAACCGTTAGGAAAAATATGTGCGTTTAGTTCGCACAACTTTCCGACCGTATCCACCAAGATTTCGTAAATCGATCGTAAAATCGTAAAAGTAATTTTGATCGAAAAGTTGAAATTTTACAGAAATTTAGCCATATCAAAATGTAATGATTCCCAGTTCCATTTTCCTATCAAAATGCTTTAATTTTCGACAAGTTGAGCCTTTTGAATTTATCGCACCGATTTTTTTGTTTTATATGAAAAAAAAAATTGTGTGGTGCGGTGTGGACCCAGAACCCGCATTTCTACCAATTTATTTAATTTCGTTGTCCCTTAAAGTCAGTTTGAATCAATATAGGTACTTACCTATTTATGTAAATAAGTAAAATGATAACTTTCCTATGAAGTACATAGGTATACTTATTTTTAATTCGGAGTGTCAGCGTGTTGAGGAGTTGCCTCAGCCTTCCCTATAGCAACAAGGTTTTATTCTTATGATGGACTGATGGTGATTGTATGGGATTGTTGAAATGGTATAGCACGCATATCTGCCAATCCATCAGTTCAAGAAAAAATATTACTGGCAAATCTTGTACGAAATTCCATACATTGTCGGACATTGTATAAATAGGCCAATTGTTAGCTCTCTTCTTTACCGGCCGATGTTACTTATTTTTACTCCAGGTTCAAGTTGTTGCACAGATACCAAATTTCATAACTAAAAAAAATATTTTTTCGGACTCAGGGAAGCGAGATTCGTCTTTCGAAATTTTGCCCGAAAATATATCTTTCCTTGGTAAAGTAAAGTAAAAACCTAAAAAAAAACAATTATTTCCGAAAGTTGTTTTTAACTTGAGAGGAATTGAGAGGAAAATGTAACGAAACAAAGTCTCTCTTCTTTACCGGCCGATGTTATACTTATTTTTACTCCAGGTTCAAGTTGTTGCACAGATAAGTACCAAATTTCATAACTAAAAAAAATATTTTTTCGGACTCTGGGAAGCGAGATTCGTCTTTAGAAATTTTGCCCGAAAATATATCTTTCCTTGGTAAAGTAAAGTAAAAACCTAAAAAAAAAACAATAATTTCCGAAAGTTGTTTTTAACTTGAGAGGAAAATGTAACGAAACAAAGTTGTAGGTTCAATTTCCGTTAAAAGGTCTAAAAATGTTTGCTATGCTATAGGTAATATCATTAATCCGCATTTAGTTGTGTTAATTTAATGACATGAGTAAAAGGGCTTTCCCTATCACTCTATTTTGCCCGTTTCTACCGCGGGTTGTTTCACCCTTGGAGGCCAGGCCGCATCGTCAACTCGTATCATCGCGATTTAATAACAAACTCGTTTCGGTGCATGTGCGTTGGCGTCTCCTGCCGTCGTCTCTACGTATTAGATTCCGTTCAAAGTACCTAGCACTAAAAGAAGATCGATAACTCCACCAACGCACTTGGTGTTTTCCACACGCACTAACACAACCTCTCTCCTTTGCAACCCCCTTTTCGTGCTTTTAAACAATCTTTTCTTTTTATTTGTGCGTCCTCTTCTAAACACTTTATAAAACGTATTTTAGAATGGAATGATTGACAAAATCGGTTGCTAAATCTATTAATTGTTATTAAAATGGGAATACGTTTAACTTGTGAGTTTTACTGTCAAAGTTGCTATTTAACTACAAAAGAACGCCTAAAGGCCGCTCGACACGCGATACGACCATTTGATTTAATGCGTCCTGTTCACGTTGCACCTTTGTGGATTTAAAAGGCTTGCTGCGAAAGGGAGATAGTTTGATGTTGGACTAATGGTAAAATGCATAAACGCCAACTCGATAAAGGCAATATGAATGCGATGCAATATAACTGCAGCCGAGCAAGCAGTGGCAGGCTGATCGGGCTGTGGCGATGTAGACCAGACGTGCGGGCCTCCGGTGTTGTTGGTGTGCCTGTGTGCACGTGTATGCGTACTCGGACGTCCATTACGAATTCTTTATGACCTCCCAATGCTGACGGACCTCATGCACTCTTCTACCGAACAGTATTGACGGCTCAAACGTGGGCATATACAAAAATGCTATACGAAGTTAACGACATTCGATGAATTTTCAATTTTGTTGCATAAATTCTTTAACAAATTGTTTTTTTTTTCAATTATTTTTTGACAATTTTATTTATTTCATTATTAAATTGCTGTATTTATGTGCTTGTGAAAGGTGTAAAAGCTGTAGAGATAATTTGGAAGTTTTATCAAAATTCTGGGAAGAATTTAGGTGGAAGGAACTTGGTGAAATATTTCTAAAAATTTCCAAGGCAATCACTTAATTATTATTGAGAAAAAGTGGAATAAGTACTTTATTTTCGGTAAAGTTAAATTCTGGTTCAAAAACTTAATAGAACTTGAAAAATACGTAACGCAGTTTGAAGAATGGCAAGGATAACTCTCGTTCTTGCAGTTTTAGAGAAATATAAGAGAACGCAGACAAAATTATTGATAGTTAACGCGCCATATTTTAGTTTTTGCCTTCGTGCTTTTTTATGATTAAATTATAGGTATATAAATCTGAAGATCACGAAGCTTTTTTTAAGTCACAAAGAAAAATTTCTGTCGTTTGCACTGTAAAATCTAGTTTTCAAATCACTCAATTCCATAAAGTATATTGTAAAATAGAACCAGCTAGTTGAGTTTTTATTTTCAAATAACTCATTAACAAAGCATAATATCAACTTATCAACAATACGCGTATCAATTAACAGCTAATCAGCAGAATATTAATCAACAACGAGGCTATCGCGCTGAGCCTACGTGCATTTTACAAAATAAAACCCTAATATATATATATACGACAAAGTCGACAAAACAAACAATATTCATACATTCCGAATCGAACATTTAAAACATAAACTATAAAGTCGTATGCTCATGTGTATTAAAACAGAAAACGTAAGCAACATTCGTCGGGCATATTCGTTTCGACATTTATATCCATCCACATATAAGTAACGCAGAACGCGTGATGCCTGTGTGTGGCAAGTCGTTTTCATTCCAACAAAATCCGGAGACCGAGACAACCTCGTGCACGTCTCCTCGACGAAACATTGATGCCAAGCAGCCCGAAGCTCGTTCGTTGCTATTCTGTTGCCCGCACAACGCGTCTCAATCGTCGAGGATAACGACGCCGATGACGACAACGACGACAACGACTTAACATAAAGCCCACCGAACTTGCTTCTAGTTTTAGCTTAAGTTAATTCCTATCATATATAATATACCTAAGTAAACTTCTAGTTAGAGGGTCGTTTGTATAGGTATGCAAAAAAAAGGAAATATTTGGTTTCTTGCTTTGCCTGTCGTTCATGCGAAGCGACTGGTCCCTGACACCGAATAGAAAACGCAATGCACATTGTTGGGTTTCGGTTTGGTTTTGAATGCGTTGTGTGTTTATGTGCGTCAGTTTGTGCCTTTCGTCGTCTCTACATTCGTATCGTGCGTGCTGCTGATATCCTGTTACTAAATATTCCTAAAAATGCCTTATTGTATCGGAATATTGATCAGAAAACGTATTTTATTAACAAAAAATATCATTGTACGTACATGTTTGAAATTGGTAGTTGGAAAGTTTCAATTTTAGGAGCCAGAGATCGTTCGTATATTCCAAAATAAAATGAAATTTGTAAGCTGAAAACAACAAACTACGGAGGGGAACTCAGTCGAATAGGCAGGCAGGCATTTTTGTAAGTACAATCATAAAAGGCCGGTTGCATGATACTTGCTGTGATCCTGATAGGATTTTACATTTACATTTCACTCGTTGAAAAAAAGTCCACAACCACTGCAACAAACAAACCTCTCAACAAGTAAAATTCATAATCTAAAAGCAAATCGAATTGTTAATTAATCGTATTGTTTTTTTAGCCTTCAAATGTAATTTTCATCATAAAGTTTTGTTTTTTTTAGTTTTATGGTTCCTTTATCCACTATGTTCTAAGCCTAACGTAATTTTCTTTGTTATTACGAAAACAAAAAGAAATCAGTAGAACCCAAAAACATGGCTAGCATTTTAATTTATGATTTTTTTTTTAATTTTTTGTATCTAATAAGTACCTAAAACTGTGTAACTACAACGTTAATTGTAATTTTGGTTCTGATAGGATCTTCTAACTTTGTGTTGTTTGTAAAAATTCATATAGTAATGATTTTGAGTACAATAGTGTAAAGTTGTTACTATAGTTGTGAGGGAACACAAAATGAAGCCCGAAATTTCGTGCCTGTTTGCCTTTCTTTGAGCTATTTTGCTTTGCGCTCACATTCGTTGTGGATACGTACCATCGATTGGAAGCGGAGAACGAAAGCTTCGAGCATTCCTCAGACGCGAAGCCCCTGAACGGATGGAATAGGAAAACGCGCAGAGGATCGATACTGAGTCTCGTAACTGCTCAGCACGACAACAACGTTTGTCGTAGATAGAACGAACGAACATAGAACGCGTTACGGCTTTTCGTAGTTTGTTTCATTGTTATATCGTTGACTGTTATATGGTTTACTTACAACCTTTTCGTTTACTTTTATTTCATAACACTCTGTTTTTCATGAGCATGCACTTGAATTGATATTTTCCTAATTAAAATCATGGCGTTTCAGAAAATTTTTCCCAAATGTATATATGTAGAAAATTATGAAATTTGAGTTACCTTTTTTTGGTCCTTGATATAGTTTACTTTGCAGCTATACCATTTTCATTGATTTTCTGGAACTTCTGGAACAAAAAATAGGTTCATCCTCAAGGTAATTCAAATTGTTAATAGTTTTCTAAGAAGTTTGAATTATTCCGATTATGATTATGTTATGCGGTAACTTTAATAACATATTAAGTCTAATTCACTTTTCGTGGAAAACTTGCATAAAACTTAAGTACTTACTTACTTTACATCAATTAGGGTTTAATGGCGCATGGTGCCTCGTTTTCCCATTATGTACCACTGTACCAGTTTATAACATTATCCACAGCTGAAGAGTTTTCCGATAATGTAGGTATTTCCTCAGATATTGTTCAAAATTCAAAAAAAAACGTTGATTCAAATTTTCATACTTATAATGTTTCACATTGCGCTTAAACAATAATGTTTGATTAATGATTTAATTAACGTGTTAATTTCATAATTAATTTTATGAATCAATTAATTACTATACTCTCCTACCTGTCATAAGCAACGACCGTAAGGTTTCATCGTTATGTTTCCACTAGCTGAGTCTTTATTGTTTCCTTATAGGTTTACGGTGCTCGCTTTATTTAGAAATTTCATTTCAAGTATATCCAGAAGTTTTGTTTCATACGTTTTCGTCGTTTTCAGCTCTAAGTTAAATGATTAATGACACTTAAAATATTATGAAGACATTTTCATTTAATAATTTTATACTGACTGCCCCGGAAAAGTAGGTATCTATAATCTTCAAATTCTCAAAGTTTGAAAATTAAAATGAAGCCGATTAAATGTTGAGTTGATTCCATTACTTAATTTGATTTAGTTCAGGTTCTGCATTATAACTCTTAATTTTGCGAAGATTCTTTATGAAATTATTGCCATTTTGCCCATTTTCGAGGAGAAAAAGCAAAACTCAAAAACCATTAAGTGTGTACTGGCACGCCGCATCAGTTTAAACTCGCAAACGTGTTTGCGAATATTTAGAATATCAATGTTAGAGAATCTAACTTTTAACCTACTTGTTAAATATAAACCGTAAATAACTGTATAACAGGAAGTCGTTTAAATATCCTTCCGGATGCACTGAACTGTATCGTGCATATTCATTCATTCGCTCCATCTTAAATTCGCACAATCACGTGATGTACGCTCAGCTAAATGACGTTTCTGTTTCTCTCATCTCATGCCCTACATCAGAGTGCTATATAGGTTCTTGACAGTTAAATTTGAAATGTTCAAGTTCAGGGTTCATTTTCTACAATTCTTTATCAATTTTTGATTTTTGGTTTCTTCAACTTAAAATATGACTTAAGTCAACTTAAGTGGCTTTGATATACCTAATAAATGATCAATATTTTTCCGTCTCCAAGATTTCTGCTATTGATACCAAACACTTAAATTTTAAATGTTATACGTTCAGGGTTTATTTTGTACACTTCCTTATGCTTATCAATTTTTGATTTTGGTTTGCTTTAACTTAAAGTGACTTAAGTTAATTTAGTGAATGAATAAGGTTCTGATGTATAAATGTTCTGAATAGTTACAATAAGTCTTGTTTCTTTGCTGTTCTCATAAATTCATTCGTCCTCATAACTCATTAGCTTCATTTTGAGACCTGCGTGATTTATTGTCGATGTAGTAATGTAGACGCACGAATAAACAAATAAATTCACAATTTGTCAACTCGAATATGTTAGTGTTAGCGCCTTAGCGTATATGTAGCTATATACAAACTTGAAATTCTAAATCCAAGCTTCTTTTATGTTGAAACAACTTAAAAAATTATAATATGCTTAGCTATTTCGACTTGGAGTTGGAGTGCGAGTTAAGTTGGTTTGTTGAGTTAGTTTGTTTACATTTCTGCATTTAGTTTTATGTGCATCGGGAGACCGTGCCAGCGACTCTAGTTCGTTCGACACTTGGCATCAACTTTCTAAAAACTTTCATATTCGTCGACACCGTATAGTTTGCAATAACTTATATATACAAAACTTCGCACGAAATATTCATTTTTTAAGTTCTCAAGTAGTGGGAAAAGTGGCATATATGCCTACCTACTTCATTATGTAAATCATCAATTAACTCATTCATTGATTTATTCGATATTATGATAAATAAATGTCAAAGTTTGTCAAGTTTTGGACAAATTATGATTATGAAGCACTAAATTCTAGGAAACTTGAATACTTATCAATATTATGTGATAAGGGTGGCAAGTTTAGAAAAGCAAAAAAAGTAAAATCATTTTAAACGACAAAACTGGAAAAGAAAAAAGTTTGGGTGTGGTTAGCAACATCATTTTTCTTTCTTTTTTTGTTCCCTTCGCCTTCTTTATATAGGCTGTTTTCAAAACATAGGTAGTGCTTTAGTACTACTCACACTTATTATATACACATAAAAATATTTCACGCACACAAATGTAATAAAAGTACGTAACAATCAAACACACGGTTACAAACAAATTCATACGCCAGGTTAAGTTGGCTTGCTTATTCTATAGTTTTAATATACCAAGTGTATTCATTATAGCTGTCAAATCGAAGATAAATTGTACCGGTCCTTGAAAAAAAAATAGTCCAGTAACTTTCAGTCTTTTCTTCACTATATCTAAATTTGGATATTCGGAAACACTTGGTATATGAATAAAATACGAATAATTGAAATAGGAATACTGAATACAAGTTGAAACTTCCTTCTTGGGCTATTGGTCTTGCAAACACGAACAAGTTGGAAAGAGACATAACGAATATGACGTGTCTGACGATAAAGTTGGGTTCGTCGAATACGTTGGTTGCGAGTTGCGAGGAACGCCGTGTTCTCGATGTCTGGCATCGTTAACGAGATAAAACGCTGGGGGTTACACGGTCTGAAAGCTTCCTGCGTTCACATGAGTCTAACTATTCGAAATTCAACTCACAACTTCATTTTACAATAAACTCTTTACATTTCTGCCAACATCAAATTAATTAAAGTATTAAAAACAAAATTGCACATTTTTCTTTTGAGAAGTTTCCTTTAGTTGAGCTGTATTTTCGAATTAAGTGGGGATAGCAATGTAAATTTTGTTCTAAGTTAACCTCGTGTAGACGCAGTAAGCGTAATGTTTTTTTTGTTCTATATATAGAACGACTAAGTGAGGCCTATAATTATTTATATACAGCGGTTCTCCAAGCGCTACTTTTATATACTTGTAAGTATATATGTACATGATTTTGGTATATAAAGCATTTAAAGTGCTAGGCTTTAGTACATGAACGCGTACCAATTTTATAAGTTAAACTGACTAAACCACGATTCTACCACTACTGAATATATAAAGCGAAATAATTTTATAGTAATGAATTGATTTTCGATGTGATTTTGCGCATTTTGCGCTTTTTGTTCGCTTTAGCTGTAAGGTACGGGAATTAACTTTTATTAGTTTTTAAAGTGACTAGTGAATTTTTGAGATTATTTTTTTTATTCATGTAAGTTTCGATGTTATGTCGATGAAGTAGGAAACTACGGATACGGCAATAGAAGGCATTTTAAAAACTCGTTACCTACTTTAAAGGCCCTTTTCTCTAATTGACACTTTTATCTAAGCATCGCAAGCGATCAATCAAAGCAACTTACTTAATATATAAAAAAAAAACTTATAAAACAACAAACAGATTTTAAAAGATGAACGAGAAGCATATAACAAAGGTTCAAGAAGCAAAAGAAGTAAAATATTCCAGTTTTACTTAGTAATGAAACTTTGTAATAAAAAATTTCTTTTTCTTTTAGTTATTCGTGCTCATTGTCCAAGCAAACACTTCATATTAGTTTTTTTTTTTTTAATTTAGTTACTTGTTACAAAAACAGATTAATGCTTAAATGACTTAAGTTTTAAGTACTTGTACGCTTCGCCACGTAAGTCTTCCTGACTATCCGAGACAACAAGTTGCTTGTTTGAATGATACGCTGACAAAAAGTAAATATGTTAATTAGATGACGACTAGTCCGATACCGATGGTGTCGTTTCGTTTATATATTTCATTTGTATGTGTTTCGTTTTGAGTACTGAGTACTCGTGCTCTGTGTATACTTCTTGTTCATATTCATGCCGGCTGTGCATATGTGTGTTTGTTCGGGTACAAAAGTCAAATAACAAACAGTGCGGACACAATGCATTATGCATAGGAATGAGCCGCATTATCATGCTGGTTCAATTCGTAAATAAATACACACTGCGAGCACAAATTCCACAAAATCTGATAAACATTTTGGAAACTCTTTCCAGTATCGTTGAAGTTACCTCCAAAGTTAATAGTAAAACTTAATTCCATAACATTTATTTGGCGATTTTCTTCATAACTTGTTCACAAGATAAATTGTTGATTTAATTGCAAAAGCTTTGCGCGGTCTGGTACTTCAATACGACTTAACATAAACAGGTCTATCCTTGTTGACACTGCGTGCACGTAGTTGGTCTTGTCTTTGTCTGTTTTCTTCAGTTCTTCTCTCTTTGTAACCGAGTGAGTTGACTTTGTATATTCAGACCTCTCTCAGTCACATTTTCCACTTGAATTAAGTTTCTGTTCCTCTTTATCGTCGTGGCGTTCTCTCTTTGTTTCTTACTGAGTATCTTGACGTAAACTGTTCGGCATTCAGTGAACTGGGAATGATAATGCTTACTAGTCAGTCTTACGACTTACGAACGTACTTAATACGGTAGCAACTCGCGAGTCACGCACCCATCCAATATCAACTATTCGATAGTTATTATTGCCATAAAACGTGTTGGAGAAGGACAAGGTCGCTGTTTGTCAAACTAAAAGTTTTTAACTTAATATTGTATGGAGTTAATTTTTTGTACGCTATACATATAGGCAAAATTGAATTACTTACTTATCTGAGGTAATCTGATAACATAAAAAAGTAATGAGTAAAGATTGATGATCACTTATAAATCATAACACGAAAGTCGATAAAGTACATTAAAAGGGTGCGTCTCGTTTCTGTGTAATGTTAGGCGTGTAGAAAGCGATAAGGGTTGTGCTCATACTCATCTCATAGATTACCCCCCGAAATCCAATGTCCATGTATGGTTCAGTCCTTAGTCCTTTCGAGTGTATGTATACAATATAGGACTCCACAAAATCTGTAACCGCAAAATGCCAACCCTATATAGGTCTAGAAAACTGGAATCCTTGAAACTTCTTATTACATCAACAAAATGCATTTACCGATAAAATTTTGACGCTCCAACGATTTTATTCACGTTTTGCCATAAAACTCACCATACCATATTCATCGACCTTTCTTTCTTTCTAAAACCTACTAGAAGGCTTGGAGAAAACTTCTTTATGAAGCTTTCAAAATTCCGAACGACCTTCCACTTTGAAATCTGTGAACCTTAAAATCGTCAAACTTGTTATATTTTCGCCGTGTTGCGTTCCCAGTCCGTGTCGTGTTTACTTTATGTTTTGTATATATTTTGCGATATTGTTACTGTGGTACTATGGTGTACCTGTTGATTTGAGTCACAAAATTTTGTTATGTCTTCAAAGTCATAAACCGTCTGTGCTTGAAACTGGAAACATTTAATATTTATGAAATGAACTAAAATAGCGAATCTTTTTCAAAGGGGTTGGCTCCAAGGCCCTACATCTAAAAGCCTAGACCAGGGGTGGCCAACCCGCTGCCCGCGGGCCGCATGCGGCCCGCCTTGAACATTTTTCCGGCCCTCGAGATTTATCACACTTTTAGAAAATATATTTATTTTATAATGGCCAGTAGTGAAAACCAATGTATTAAAAAAACACATTATTTATGCATCCATATATTCAAAAATTAACTGTGGAAATTATGAGAAATTTTGATTTTATAGTATATTATTCAATGCAGACTATTATATGCGAGGGCGAAGGTTACGTAGCGAGACGGAGTCGAGCGGAGTAATCTCCCGAGCAAAGGAAATCTAATATGGGGATATATAATTTTAAATGTGGTCCGCGGAGTTATGATGCATTTCCAAAGTGGCCCGCAAGATCATTTGGGTTGGCCACCCCTGGCCTAGACCCTAAACGAACGTATAAATAAGTTGGAATGTGTGTTCACCTTTGTATTTCGTGTATTTCGTGTTTCATCCTGGTACTTCACATACAGATTTGCAAAATTACAGGATACTCCAAATTTGAATCAACCAGATTTTTAGCTTTAGTCAAATCCAATTAGGGAATATCCGTAGTAAAATATCTTGAGTAACTTTTCGGCCTTGAACCATAAGTTTATCATTATCCTTTAAAAACAAAGATTGGCAACATAATTTAGAAAGATATATACCCCGTAAATATACCTATCATATACATACTTGTATGTATTTTCATTGTTGCAGTGATTTTCTAAAAAGGGTATTTTCAACTTTGCCCTCTTCTCATCCTGTCTCACTTCATACTAGATACTATTAGGGGAAGGGTGAGCGGCAAGGTGCCTCTTCTACCCCGTCCCTGTGCTCAGTCACCCTAATCTCCAATCCCATACCACGTCGATCCCAATCCCAATGCGTGAAACTATAAATTTGCATATTGGATGGATGAACGACAAAATGTGAAACCCTTCTACGCGTATGCATAGGTATACAATGTCTGCATGTATGACAGTTGTGTAGTCGTATAAATGAATTGAGGATATCATGATACAGTCACTCGGAAACGTATTTCAGTTTTCGTAAATCTATTTTAAATGCTTTTGGGGGGGGAGCGTTTGACAATAATGCGTAGCAAATTGCCCAAAGTGGAAACAGGTTGTTTTAGCATATCAACTAGTTAAGTCAGTGATCAACTAGTCAAGCCAACCTGTAATATTTTTTTATGTTTTATCTCATCAGGGAGGGTGGAACCAGTGCATGGAAATTAGTTCGGGTAGGTATAGATGATAGGACATTAAAAGTTTGACAGTCCACATTTTGTGGACATCATAAAATTCCGTTTTTGCAGTGAGCACGGCGACGATTTTATTCTATTTTATACATTTTAATTCTAAAATTTTCAACCCTCCAGATTAAAATCGTCTGTTCTGTCGGACTCTCCAACATTGAACGGCGAACGCCCCCTCATTAGGACAAACAGACGTGTTCTCTGCTATCGTCATCGTTGGTCGTCACGAGCGAAACATTATTTGTATAAAGCTTACGTGAATGTTAGTACGAACGCGCCCAAACTCAATAATAACATGCGTGTGACGCGTCGAATCTATACCAGTTTTGCAATTTGATCAATACTAAAGTCTGAGAAATTTTGATAGGTCCTCATCTGGAAGAGGTTTATATTCGAAGTAAGTTATTTTAGAGTTTTTATGCAAACAATTATTGAGTACCTATATTGAGGAATAGGAATAATTTCTAAAACTTCTGGAATAGTTGGTATATGCTCTGGTGTAAGTGCACGTTGCACAAAGAGAGATAGGAATTTCATCTAATTACGAAACACCCCCGGACTTTAATACCGGACGCTTTTCCTACCCTTATATATACCAAAAATTACGAATGAGTCGTAAGCACACGCATGAACAACATACACATATCATAAATACTGGCTGTATGCAGAAAATTCTGAATCGTATTTCTAAAACATGTTAGGTATACAATTTTGGGAAAACTTTGCAAGTTTTCAAAATTTGTCAATTATATCTCTCCTATACCCCTTGTATAATTTTATAATATTACATAGGGTTGTGTAAGTTGTATTTATTCATTGGAAGCTCTCACCAGGAATTTTAACATGCAAACTTTTGCTAAATGTAAATGTACCTAAATTGTGAGGGATGGAGAACGAAAATAATAAAATGCAATAGAAAATTTTGGGCAACAGGGACTCCTCTGTTGAAATAAAGATGTGTGTGGGTGAAATAGGACTGTAGGCGATATCATATTCGGCGATTTGCGAAACGAAACGGAACGAGGGAACGCAGAGGGTGGGTTTTATTCGTGCCAACGATCCCAGTGCATGTATATATGCGTATCATTGCGAAGTCGTTTCCAAAACTTTACCATTCATTTCCATTCATTCGATATTGAATGCATTACCAACAATGTGGCAAATCCGAATCGTACTAACGAAGAACGAAACCACCCTCAATTCGGTAACATATATAACAAGGTGTAAACCTGTATATCACATTTGAACACTTAATAAATTCGCACGTGCTGATGAACCACACACACCCGCGCCACATAATTAAAATCAACTAACAAAGAATAGGGGTTGATGTTAATTAATCTTAAGGGGGCCATATACGGTCGTTGATGTCTGAAAAATGTTCGTCGTACATGTCTTAAGACATAAACTACCATGTTTGGCGCCCATAGGGGCGCCATGTACGACGAAAATAAATTCAAGGGAATCTTGAGGGGCCATAAACTGTCGTACATGTTTTAAGCCATCTACGACAACGACCGTGTATGGCTCCCTTAGAGCGCCACGTACGACGAACATAAATGCAAGCGAGCTTGAGGGGGCCATATACACTGTCGTACATGTCTTAAGACATGTGTGACGAACATGTATTCAGACATTTGGTCGAAAATCGCTAAAAAAAGCTCATAACTTTTAAGATTTATTTTGCAGATTGCAGCGAGAGCAATTTATAGATTCAGCATTAGATTTGCAATAACATACTAAAGATTCAAATTGATGCAAAAGAATTTCGCTGATATATTAATCGCTAAATATCAGAAAAAATTTTTTGGTCGAAAATCGCTAAAAAAAAGCTCATAACTTTTAAGATATATTTTTCAGATTTTAGCGAGAGCAATTTTTTGATTCAGGATTAGATTTGCAATAACATACTAACAATTCAATTTGATACAAAAAAATTTCGCTGAAATATGAGTCGCTAAATCTCACAAAAAAAATTTTTGGTTCAAATTTTTTTCAATTTTAGCAACCCGTTACTTGAAAAATATTTATGCTAGGCGGCTAATATTTCACTCAGACATAGTTTAACAATCGTAGAATAACTCCTATGAATTTC
>JARJEB010013831.1:0-16483 GCA_030264535.1 Liometoxenus newtonarum | reverse complement strand
ATTTTATATATGGCGAACACGCCACGAATAAAGCAATTGTTTTAACAATGTTTACCTTTGTAATTTGAAATCGATCACCACATGGACACGGATAGTAATACGTTTCCTCTTCGTCGTCGTATTCAAAGTCCTCAATTTCTATTTCGTCATGAAATACAGTCATCACTGATTTATAAAAGAAACATTAAATAATTTTCAAATTTCTTTCGCCTCTTTGCACGTTTCAAACACAACTGTTCAAAACTTTGGTTAAATTGTTGGTGTGAAGATAACACAAAAGGTCGAGGATAAATTTAAATTGCTTTTAGTAATATTTTTAGTAATATTTCGTTTGTTATGTTGGCTTAGTCAAGAAGGTCAAGGTTGGATTTTAAAAAAGCGGTATGTTTAAAATCATTAAAAACTTGTTTACACGTAACGAGTACAGGTGGCGAGACAGCAAAATGTCACTCGACCGGGTGAGTGGGTCGGGCACTCGGTCCAGTAAATAGAAACGGGTCCGAGTAACTTCTCGCCATTCCACTCGGCCGAACGCTCGGTAATATCTTTATACCAACTTACCAACCGAGTAATCGGCCGAGAACACTGTCTCGCCAGTCATTACATGTAAACAAGGCATTAGCAGTCCACCCGTAAGGGTTATTTTTTGTTTGACACAAGGAGAAACACTCAACTGTTATAAAATGCATGCAAATTTGCAAAAAGGGAACGGATTAGATGCCTGTTTTGTCTCACGTTCACTTGGATTTTCGTCTATAGTCGTCACTGCCTTGCACTTACAAATAATTGCCTCGCTGGTTTCTGAATGATCATACGTTCTGGAAAGCCTGTTATTGGTTGTTGCTAGACAGAGGCTAGCCGCAAGAAGTTCAAAACTTTGGATAAATTCTTGGTCTGAAGATAATACAAAGGTCGAGGACAAATTTCAAATAAACTTAAATCGGTTTTAACGGTTTTAGTAATATTTTAGAGACTTTTCGTTCGTTATGTTGGTTTATTTAAGAACATATTTTAATTAAAATATGGTCATACGTTCTGGAACGCTTGTGATTGGTTGTTGCCAGACTGAGGCTAACCGGAAGTTCAAAGCTTTGGTTAAATTCTTGGTCTGAAGATAATACAAAGGTCGAGGACAAATTTCAAATAAACTTAAATCGGTTTTAACGGTTTTAGTAATATTTTAGAGACTTTACGTTCGTTATGTTGGTTTATTTAAGAACATATTTTAATTAAAATATGGTCATACGTTCTGAAACGCTTGTGATTGGTTGTTGCCAGACTGAGGCTAACCGGAAGTTCAAAACTTTGGTTAAATTGTTGGTGTAAAGAAAACACAAAGGTCGAGGATAAATTTAAATCAGTTTTATAACATTTCGATTCAGGGACTTTTAGTTCGTTATGTTGGCATAGTCAGAAGGTCAAAGTTGAATTTTAAAAGCACGGTATATTCAAAATCGTTAAAAATCTGATAAATATCGACCGAAACCATTACATTCTTTACGTAACCTTCGGTTTTGCCAGAAAGAAAAATATATATATATAAGACATAAGTTTAATTGATATATTGAATTGCAAAAAATTTTGGTATCTATAATATGAACATAATAAATTCAAAATTGTATTTACAGAATAAAAAAAGTCAAATTCCGAAATGCATTCATGTCACTGTTGCATATTGTAATAATTGAACTAATCATCAGCATACTAACAAACCTGAGAATTATACAAAGTCATTATTTACAAATTACAATGAAATATTTCCCTTAAAAACTAAATAAACCGAGTGTTGGTTCGGTGTAATGAATAAATTTATATCATAATCTAAAATTTATCCCTAAAATGTGTTGTTTCCTTCATGTCTAATTTAAGTCGTTTCTCAACTGTATTGAAAACATATCTTTAAACAGTTGATGGAAAACAAAAAATTTACAATTTCAACGCAATCTAATTGGTTGTGTATGTTGGTAATCGATATATTCATAGTAACTCTGCGCCTTTCTTTTTTTACTTATAACTAATTACATTGTATTGTGTCCATTCATTTACAGTTAATGTTATTATAATTAATAATAACTAGTAAGTTAACATAATCGGCAGACAGGAATAATAAAAATGAAAAATTAAATAAAATTTATATTTATAATTATTATTAACAAAATGAAGAATGTTAAATGAAATAGTAAAATATCTTAATAGAAAATTTCATATCTACTATCTACCTATCTACACGTGTTTTTTTTTTTAATTTGTTTTTATATATTGTAATTGCGATACTTGAATTATAATTGTTTAATTTCAATCGTGTAATGACAAAAATATGTATATTATGTTGGTACTATACCTCTTAATTTTTAAATTCATTACGTTTCTATCTTTAATTTTTGTTGTTTACTATATTTATGCATAAATAATCAGTTATTTCATTAGTTTATGAACATATTTACAAACATCAACTACCAAACTAAAATGTTTTTCTCTTTTTCGTTTTGTTTATCCTTAGAGATTTCCTTTACAAAATATAAATAAAATAAAATTAATTCTTGTTAAGTTATCAGTCGGGTTTTTGTTTTGTTTGTTTCTTTAGTAATTACATATAGTTGCAAAAAAGGGTTACTAAGCGCTCTACAAAAACATTCACAGTTCACTTAAGTGTATAGATTCTATTTGTATTTGCATAGATCTTAATAATAGCTCATAGAAAGTCAAAGCTATCAATTGAGCATTTAAGAACAGCTGATATGTCTGGCAGGCATTATATCTTCATCTCACTCCACCACAAATTATTAGACTATTGCGTATTCAGTTCCACTTATGCAGTTTGCCTTCCAGGCAAGTTACACTGACAGCGTCCTTAAATGCTCTATTGTCCCTAAAATAATTGTCCAGAAAACGAGAACAGAAAGGTTGGTTTATGCTCGTCACTTAACTCGTAAGAATAAAGGTTGATTTATGCTCGCCACTTAGCATTTAACGCTTAACTCCCAAGGCTTAAGATTTAACACTAAAAAGATAAACATATGTATGCTTGGATAAGCATTTATAGTCGTCACTTAAGATTTAAATAATTAACAAAGCTTTCTGAAATCTTTAGGCATAAGTGTTAAATCTTAAGTCTTAGGTGTTAAACTATGCTAAGTGGAGAGTATAAATCGATCTTTAAAATTATGTTCGTTACTGATGATTTAACCTTGTTTTCTTAAATCTTAAGGCATGAATCTGAAGAGTTACAGGTCTATTTATGCTCGCCTCTTAACATTTAACTCCTAAGAATTAACATTTAACACTTATGCCTTAAATTTTAAAACACAATGGTTCTTTAAATCTAAAGTGACGACTATAAATGGTTAACCAATGCATACAAATGCACACAAAGTTTATCTTTTAAATGTTAAATCTAAAGTCGTAGGGTTAAGTGTTAAATGCTAAGCGGCGAGCATAAATCGACCCTTAAAATTATGTTCGTCACTGAAGATTTAACAATGTTTTCTTAAATCTTAAGGCATAAATGTTAAAGGTTGAGTCTGAGGAGTGAAAGATCGATTTATGCTCCCTCCTTAACATTTAACACTTAACTCCCAAGAATTAACATTTAACACTTATGTCTTAAATTTTAAAATAGAAAGCATGGTTCTTTAAATCTAATGTGACGACTATATATGGTTAACAAATGCATACAAAGTTTATCTTTTAAATGTTAAATCGTACGGTTAAGTGTTAAATGTTAAGTGGCGAGCATAAATCGACCTTAATCCATTTTCAATCAATTTTCTTTCCTTATTCTTTATATATCGAAATGTAGCGTTTAACTTTCTTTCGCATTTCAACAATCAGACCCGAAGAGAAAATAAAATACTTATTAATCTAATATTAATATTGCATCTTTAATTTCTTCTATTTTTCTTTTTAAATTCGTTAGTTAATTTAATTTGATGTGAATGCGCAATTTGTAGAAAAGTAATAATAATAATAAAAATTATGCTCTCCTGCCTCGATAACATGTTTTTCTATTTCCTAACTAAATTATTAATATAATAATCAATAACATTTTACATTAAATTAATTAAGTATTTACAAAACAAGAATAGAAGTTTATATATTCAATATTCGCATAGAAGAGAGAGAAATTGGTAATATTAACTTATATGTTCATCAGATTTGCAAAAGTGGTATTTTCGGGTGGCATTTATCGGTATGTCCTTGAATTCGTTTCCTGTTCTCTTTGTAATCCTAGCACTTCACGTGCCTGATGTTCCTTTGTTGATGTATTTATTTGCTGTATCGTATCTATTGTTATGCATTGACATGGTGTCGTCCTCGCCCACCTGAAAAACCACCAAATATACGGTGTGAAATCATTAACAACAACGTGCTTGCTATATGAGATGATATGTTTTACAATAATTTTGTGTTTAAGTCCTTTTCCATCATATTGACAAAATGGTATATCTGTATTTCTACTATATTGACTTAATCATGCATACAATTGTAATAAATACGGTACATTCATTTACAACTCAAAATATAAAAGATGACTAAATAAAACGCTGGGCGCTTTAATTCTTTCTACCCAGGGTTTTATAAGTATCCTGATACAATCGATACTATTATTTTATTTAACTACTACAATATTTACACATCGATATAGTTAGTTTTCTAATAGTGTTCGTTCGGTTAGCTTCTGTTAGCAAAATAAATCACAATATTCTTGTTCGTTTCGATTACAGTATTTAAGAGGTAGTTTCATAATAATCAAATATATTATTATTGCACTAATTTAAAAGTAAAGTAACAAAATAAAAGTCATTCCTATCGCTCAAACTATATCAAAACTATTCTACTACAATATATACAAAACAACACAAGCCAATATAAAATATATACCAATTATAATATTAAAATAGAGTAAAAGAAATCAAAAACAAATTATTTATCAGGTTGAAATATTAATTAAATGAAGAGACTATATTAAATTACGTTTTATATTTAATAAATAAATAACAATTTAAGTTTAAGTGACAGAAATTCAGCAAAATAAAGATTTCTTAGAGAAAAGAATTTTATGCTTTCGATAATATCACTATGCAAACTTCTCAGTGGCAAATCGAAAGCAGTAATTCGAACGTAAAATTTTCTTCTATTGCTTATTATGCTGAATTTGTGTTTTAAAAAGTGGTAACATAACTTGTACGCAATGAATAGGTTTTTTTTTTGCCTTTTGTGTTGTGTTGAACTTGTAAACAAGAACGTAAGTACATTTAATTTGAAGGATATAAACTAATTCATCATTTCATTTCAATAATATTGAGCTTGTTCATTCAAAATTGCAAACAAACGCAATTCACTTCTTTCATTCTTGAAACTTAATTGTTAATTTTTTTTTTTATATAAAAAGACGAGAATCTAGCTAAACTAAATGAATAATAAATATTTAATGAATGAATTAATAATGCAGTTTAAGCTATAAAAATTTGAAGATAAATCACACAAAACAACAAAAAAAGAGCTCCTCTACATTAATTTACATTTTGTTCATCTGACTAAAGTGTTTTTTACTCTGACGATAAATGCAAATCACGATCAACGCGCTTCAACTTTTTCAACTCGTCATTTGTCATCATTACTCATTAACTCTTACAACTACATATTTTGCTATTTTACTATATCTATATACATAAGAAAAACAAATGACTACAAACATAATATGGCGTGCTTCTACTGACTGTTCTACTACCAAAAAATTAAGTTCATTCCGGTGGTGGTGGTGGCTGTGCTGGTGGTGCATCATCAGGTAACGGTGGCGGCCCACCACCAACCAGTTGCGGTTGTGCAAACATACCATGCATCGGATACATGGAAAAGCTACCGGGTGCAACAAACATCGGATGGTGAAACATGTTGCCCATCATCGCTGGTGGAATGTTGGGCATCGTAAGTGGTCGTGGTGGTGGTGGTGGATGATTCATATTCATATTTATACGATTCGGTAGTGGTGGTGGGTAATTATAGAGAAAATTTGTGTGAGTGCTGGGATGTGTGGGAATAACCGACGTATTTACTAAATTACGATTGTACGCATTTACATTTTTGGAAAAGTTACTACTACCATTATTCTTGAAATTCGTACGCTTTACGTTGTTATTGCCGTAATTGCCAGTGCTTACCTTGCCAAAAGAGTTGCGCCCGTTTTGCTTCTCGCCACTGACGTGTTGCCGACTGTATTTGGATGCTTTGTGTGGTGGTGCATCGCCAGGTGATACCTTTTCGCGTTCTCGCTTTTTCACGCCGCCGCCGCCGCCATCGTTGCCCGCACCGATATTTATCACTTCCTTGGATATTTTAATCCGGATGGCTGGTGTTTGCGCCGGTGGTGGTGGTGGAGGCTCGATAATATCCGATTTGATCTTGTCCTTGGGAATTTTGATTTTTAAGCCGACGCTCGGCGACGGTGCTGTAGTCATCAGTGCTGCGTCCGACTGTATCTTATCCTTCGATATCGTAATCTTGATTGGTTGAGCCAACGATTCGTCTCCCGATTGTGTTACCTTATCTTTCTCCCGTTTATTCTTATGCTTCTCCTTGTCCTTATCTTTATGTTTTCGCTTCTTTTCCTTTTCCTCGCGACTCTTGTCCTTGTCTTTATGCTTATGCTTTTCCTTATTTTTCTTCTTTTTGTCTTTGTACGCTTCTTTATCCTTGGGATCATCAGTGGCCATTATTTCATCCGGTTGGATGGTACTAGATGCGGTAATTGTTGGAAGGTGTGGTACAGAAGGTGCTTCTTTGAGTAGATTACTAATTAGGGTTGGATTCGTTTCAATTCCATTTACAATTGGTTGCGACAGTACAGCAGCATTATTCGCGATCGAAGCACTGGGAATCACGTCCAATGGTTTTAGATCTTTTTGCTGGTGCTGCTGTTGATGCTGCAAGTGCTGGGCCAATTGCGGGGCTGGTAGATACATTCCTGAACCACTGAAACTAGTTGCGGGGGTATCGGGCAAATCACTAAAATCCGGCATATCTGATTTCATATACGAATTTATACCAAAGTTTGAATCGCGAAGCATATTCTCAAAACCCTCACTAACTGGGTCCAACTTCTTGATTGGTCGCAATGCCTCGAATCCGTGATTCATGGGCCTCTTGATATTGGGAGGAATGTGCTGATTCTGTTGACTTTGCATACTCATATTATCATATGGCATTTTCAATGAATTGTTGACTTTTCTCGGCGGTGTTTTATCCGGCGAAAACATACTTCGCGCCTTGACGGATGCAACAACCTCTTTCGGTTCCTGCTTGATATCCTCGATTGCGAAATTATAATTTCCATTGCTATTACTACTGCCGTTGTGTGGCTCATTTTTGATACTAATGTTGTTTTTGGGGACGGATTTCTGTGTAAGTTCTGGAGCAAAAGGCGACTTAACTTTCGATTGCGAGGTACTACTATTAATTTGTTGTTGCTTTGGATGCAAATTATTTTTATTGTATTCAAACCAATTCGGCGGTGGTTGTTGTTGCGAGTGTTTCCTACTTGTTGTATCATTCTCCAATTTCATATGTTTGGTTTCATCTAGACCTAGGGCGGCGTGCCTATGTTTATAGGCCGCCAACAATTTCGGATCAGTCGACGGACGAGATCGCAACGGATCTACAACACGTTGTTTATCAGCACTAGTAAAATGTTCCGCACCGTGTAAACTACTCGAACTGTTCGTCTCACTATTCAGTTTAACCGGATAAGCACGATCTTTATCACTACGCACTTGAATGTCTTTATTGTCAGTCACATCCCGAAACGATTCGCGAGTTGGCGGCACGGGGTTCGGTCGACTATGCGACTTTAATTTCGGATCAATCGGTGGCCGATGGTGGCCGTGCGGTGCAGCCGGCAATTTGTTACTACTAGACGATGAATGTTGTAACAATTTGTGTTGATGAGCAAGCCGCTCACGTTCCTTTTTCTCTCTGTATTCTCGCTCTCTTTGCTGCTGACTACTGCTACCAGTGCTTGCAGTAGTCGTACTACTACTACTACTACTACTCCCGCTTGCCGTATCGTGTGGTACACGTTGCCGATGCTTGTGTTCATCAGCTAGGAACATTTGAAGCAAAAAAACAAAAATTATAAATACAAAGCAAACAGATAATGAACGGCAATAACAAACCTGATTTCTCATGATGATGCGGCCTATGATGGGAATCTTTTGATTCCGTAGTAGCCGGCTGCGGCTTACGTGAATCCGATTCCTGAACAGAATTTTGTTGAAATATGGTGGACCAGGAGGAGACTTTAGTGCTACTTACAGATGTAGACGAAGATGGATGGCCTAAATTACGAGTCATATTAGCGCCATCGCCAATTGCCATTATTTTCTCTTTAAGGCGCGACGGGCAACGGCCGAATATCGCTAAAAACTCTTCAGTGAGTTGTGCAAGCAATTCTGTGGTTACAGTCGTATCAACGTAGGAAAACCATTCGCGTCTTTCGTTCGATAATGGTATTTCCCAGTTGGACCATTTGCATGCCAAATGAATACAGAAGCACGCAACCTCAGTTGGCTTATATTGTAGGCACATTGTCGTGAGATGTAAGCTAAAATACCAAAACCGCTCGCATGAGTAAAGTTACTATGTACTTTCGACTGCAAGCGCAGCATTTTTTTTTTTTGTTTTTTTGTTTTGTTTTGCAAGACACCCACCTAGTGCTGGCCATAAAATAGGAAGTTTGCGCTAAGTCTTTACTAGCTCGGACTAGGTGACAACACCGAACGACGTGTGCGTGCGGATGATCAATCGCCACGTCAAACCCCAATGTTTGAAGCAGCACATTTTCGTTGAATACCAAATCCTGTGATTGTTGCTGGTACCTGTGACACAATAAAAAAAAAACAACATTCATTATCTTTAGTCATTAATTCGTCGCCAGTTTAAAATAATATGTACCGCTCTGAATTGACATCAAATGCAACATCGCGAGGATTTTTACAGATGTTGTGGACACGGATGACGTGCTCCAACTTCCGGGGCTGCTCCTCCACCTTGGCGGCGAGAAATAGTGCTGCGGCAGCGATAGAACTCCAAGGGAAATGCGTGAATGAATGGAATACATAAAATCTATGCATGTACACGCTAGCAGTGTTTATACATAATTGTGAACTGAAAATTATCGTTAAGGAAAAATCTGTACAATTTCACACACACAAACAAAAATTAATAAAATTTAAATCGGTTATTTGCTAATACAAGTTTAGTGCTGAAACGACAAAACTTTTTTTAGATTTACAAACGTGTTTACGATAAAAGTAAGCGACTTTGACCTTGTTTATCGGTTATCTCAAAATGATGACATTAATAAACTAAATAATTGGATTACTTTCGTAATTTTGAGAAAAAGAACAACGTTTTATCAAAATTTGAAATGCAAAGTAAAAGATAACTGAAAAACTTATCAAAATGTCCTCCAATTAGTGACGGCAACACTGTATTTTCAAATTTCTTATTCTACAGCCACCATGTTTGTAATTGGTTTCGATATATCACTCTAAACTACTCGGAGTAGTTTTGAACTACTCCGAGTAGCTTACACCGATGGATCGACAGCTCGTCTTAAATCATAAACGATTTATAGCATTAAAAATACGAAATCTCGAGAGACATGACACTAAGAATAGTAGTTTACCTAACAAGTTTGGAAAGTATTCAATTTCTCACAGGCGCGATAATTTGAAGCACGAGACGAAGTCGAGTGAATGTTTTTCAATCGCGTTACGTACACTATTTTTCCCTCCGCCACATTTTCCCATCGGAACATTAATTGGCTAGAATTCGAGTCGCCTGTGAGCAATTGTCAATTTTCTAAATAACTAACCTATGCTGAAAGTGTGCAATTTCATAGTGGCCGTAGTATATTTGACTGAATAATTAATGAGATGGAAAAAACTTCTAATGCCTTTGTGAGAAATCATATACAAATAAAAATAAGTAGTAGTAATAAAGTTAAATTTGGGAAAATTTAAAGAGCAATAATTTATTTTAAAAATATAATTTATCTCTATTTGAATAAAGTGCAATTTACAAGAATCATTTAGTTGCTGTGTGTGTTACTTGATATCTGTGTAGAACTGTGATACAAAAACAAAATGCTTTGCTATAAATACAACGACATTATCTAAAACAATTGTAACTATCGATCGATATCATTCGTAAACACAGTAGTTCGAAGATAATCCGGTGCGATCTAGCAAACAACAAATAAAATACAAGAGAAAATATGGAAATAGTAAAGTTGTAAAAGCAAATACCTAAATGTGCCTAAGGAATGGTTGCATCTCCTCCACGTGTAAAAACAATGCGTGCAAATTAGAAATAGAAAAAAAACAAAAAGGATACACTCTCAGCCGTTGTCCCATATCCTGAATAAAATAGGCAGCTTGTTGCCGATAGATTAACTCTTTTTGCGCATCGATTCCGTACTGTCTCGACGGTGTGTTTTCCAATTGTTCTTTGGTGAAATACCATTTTTCGTCAGAAGCCATTTACGTACGTCACGACACGACCAAAAGGGAGCACTGTGCAGATGTCGCTACGTAATGCCCACCAATTATTGCAACGCATTTAATTATTCTCAACCTATTTGATCGGAAACGCAAATGGAAATGCAATTTAGCATAAAAGCGCACACTAATTTCGCAATTGGCAATAATGGCGCGTAGTAAACGTTGAATTGAACAAGCCCGATTGTCGTCGCTCCTGTATGTATCCTCGTCGTCGTGCAATCTTGCGTCACTTTAAGACTACACTCGTATGCAGCAACAATTTTGCTTCGTACACAGGTAAACTATTAGTTCTTCATTAGGTAATTTATGTAAAATTGAAGCTCCGAATGTCCTTTGTAACTTGTATTATCGTTCATTAATCTTTGAGGTAGTTTACTATCGTTAATTAACATACATACAGAAAAGTTGTAGAAATTGATGTTATTCACTGTTTGATGGCCGACCAACCACGGTAAACAACACAAGGTTTCGGATACGATAAAATTGAAGGGGCACGTTTTACACTTCACACATGTACACAAAAAATATGTTAGCTTTTATTAAACTTATTCAATTTAAAAATTAGTAATGTTATATGCGATAATTATTAAAATTATGATCACTCAATCAACATACTGACTCATACGGTCTTTCCCTTACGTCAATGGAAGACATTTTGCAGTGCTACCAACGGAATTGTCTGATGTCAAAACTTATCGCACGTTTTGTACTAGGAAGAATTGGAAACGCAGGAAAAACGTAGATAGGTGTAATTTGCATGATTATTCTTGTGTTTTAACTTATTTCAAACAACAACACAATCAGTAATTAGGATATTTTTGTGTTCATTTATAATTAAACATAAATAGATGAAATTTATATTTTTTTAAATTTTCCCTACAAAACCGGAAGTGACAAAATCACTAAATTTTTGTCAGTTTGTAAATGACCTTGAAAATTCGATCGCAAACAAAACGAAAATAAACAGAAATGAGAAAACAAAATTGCACAATCTATCATCATGAAACGAATCAGTCAAATAGTATTTTAATATTTACAAGAAATTACTAATCAAATAACAGTAAACTTAATTAGTTAATTTCAGCAATAAAATGCAAGTGAACAATGCAGAATCACCACGAACAGCGAAAGCTCATGCCCAACTCAAAGCCCAAATAACATCCGAACTGAAAAACAAAAGGCAATGCAATTACCATCCGTACGAGTGCACACAACTGGCATTGGACAATTATGAATACTGCCAACGGCATATACTCTGCGACAAGTCAGCACCGTTCAAACCATGTTCGTTTGTATACAACAGTGGCAAGCGATGCTGTTACGCAGCATTCAAAAGCAACAAGAAAGAAATGTCTTACTGCACTGAGCATGCACTTAAAGCCCATTTGATTAGGGCGAAGCAAGGGGCGCGAATGCAGCCACCCAAGAATGCGGAATCGTTGCTGACATCGCTGTCGCATTACGTGCGAAAGCCGAAGGAGAGGAATTCATCGGCAACCAGCTCGAAGGCAGGTGATGATAATCTAGATAGATCATCGCCCGATGAAGGCGAGTGTAAGACTACAAAAGCACTTGATCCATTTGGTAAGTAAACTTTCAAAGAGTTAAGTGCGTAGAGTCGTATTGTAAAATGTTCGCTCGTTATTGTTTTCAGTCGATGTCGATGCAACAGTTGTAAATGCTTCAGTCAGCGATGTTTTGGATTTGTGCAGTGAATCGGAAAGTGATGCGGAGATTACCACATTTTCGAATGTTTGGCATGATGCACACGCTGACAGTTCCGAAAATGAAAGCATTGATTCCGACAATGAAGATCTTTTAAAGTGAGCATAAAAATATTCGATAGTAGCTTTCCTTTTGAAGTGCGTATCACTTCAGAGTCGCTCCGAATGTATTAAAAGGAACAGGAGCAGTGTAACCCAACGATCTAGAATTTTTAGACGGCAAAAATCATTTATTTTGACTCATTTGACTTTGCTTTTGACTTCGTTTTTGACGCATTTGTGAATTCGGGCTCGAAACCCCCAGGAAAAATTTGGGGTTTTTGAAGGCGGAGTCAGCGTTTGATCGAGTAAAAGAAACAAACATTTGGCTACTCGAGGCGGACCATACAGTCAAAATCAGAAGGAAAGCGACTATCGTTTTCGGTATACCCACACTACACTCCGACTCAGTCCATGTGTTCATTTTATATGTAATAATTTCAATTTCTTCGTGTTCTGTTTGTAGACATGCTGATGTTCTTTCAGCGGAGGAAGTGACTCTTGTCGCCAAAGATAAATTAATTCGTTTACAATCATTATATATGGACCAATACAGTCATTTATATCATATGCTACGAGAGAAACGTCGTCGTTACTTGCATGCGCTAAAAAGAGAGAAGGAAACATGTTGCAGCATTAGTAGTCAACCGCGAGACACCCCAAAGGAACAACGAATGTACAAAAAGTTGAAAGAATACAATCAGTATCATAGGAAGTTTGGCACTGATGCGATTCTAAGGAAGCGCTTAAATGAAATGCGGCTCAAAATTACGGATGGGGCACCGTACAAACCGCCGAGTTATCATACGAAGTGTACGTTTTCGGAAGGCGGTGTCAAGTGTGTGGAAAGGGCGCTTCCTGTTGCTAGACACTGTCGAAAACATATTATGAAAGTGCGTTTTTTTTTTTATTACTTTTCTTATCACTTTATAATTTGTTTTCTCTTCTCTAGGATCCCAATCAAGTACTTTTCCGTGCATGCGGGAAGAAACGCAGTGACATGGAATGTGCAACTCCCGTCGAAGCAATTTTCGACGATCAGACGTGTGTTTTACATCGAGATATACCACCTTTACGGATTTATTCACAGCTGCGCGTATGTATTTATTAGTTGTTCCTCTGTATTCATGGATCAAATGTACAAATCCGCGAATACAGAGAATTTTCCCATAGACATAGTAAGGATAGACCTTAGTAGACAGAGCATTGGCAGCTTTACGTTCAGCCAGGACTGTAAAAAGATGTACAATGGTTACTTTCCCCTGGCGCTGAATATCAAGCGGCGAAATGTGAAACTAAAAAAACCAAGCACGCCGGTGCAAGTTTCTTCTATTTTTGCCGCTTTGTCATCAGCGCCAGGGGAATGTCTTCTTTGTCTCTCCCAAAGGCGACCACCCGAAAGCAGCTTATGTCTATGGGATTTACCTATAATCGGATTTTTCATTTTTAATAAAAATTGTAGAAAGACTCCGAATCAGATGTTGATGATATGCAACTATTAGAAAACCAACACGTCAAAACCGAAATAATCAATTATAACAGTCCGATCATTCCAATGGATGAGTCTTTAGTTTCAATGAAAGATGAACCCATGAGCGCTGACGAAGATGCTATAACAGTTCCCCCCATTGATAAAGACGATGAGCATGAACAATCGTCAGATATTAATCAAGTTAAACTCGAACAGGCAACTGCGACTAGTACTACTGTTCCTAGTTCTGATGAACTTCTACCTGTTACTTCTGATATTCCGTGATAAGGATGTTTCTTTGTATGTAATTCATTATATAAATAATACACGTTTAATAGTTAAAAATGTAAAATGAAAATGAACTCTTATTTGCTGCTACTGATTCGTGATACCTTTAGAATTTTAAACAAAAAAAAAACTAATAAACTATCATACAAATATCACGCTTATAAAAAAATATAATACTTGATAAGTCAATTAGTTGCACTCACTAATACAGTAAACCAAGGGTTCTGAAACTTTTGCGGACAGACACTCACTTTTGAAAATTATTATTTTTGCGAAGCAACTTATAGTTAGCTGCGTTTGGACGTCAAATATTTTTTTAAGAATACCCAAAATCGTTTGAGAACCCCTGCAGTAAACTATTGCTGAGTGTTTCCGTACTCCTCAGAGTAGTTTTGTCTTATATCGAAAGCAGCTATTAAATTCGTAATCTGCAACTTTTAAAATTAAACAAAAAAGCCTTTTTAAGTTATAAACTATAATTTCAAATGTTAATGAAAGTAAAAAATCAACTTTCGGACAAACTAATAAAATTGTTAGTTGCAGAAAATCATATTCAGAGAATTAAACAATGGCCATGAACATATGCATTTTCAGACAGACAAATATCCTCGTCCTCAAACTTCTATAATAACATTTTGTTTCTTTTTTATGCGCACAATTCGAGAGTTTCAATGAAATATTAAAATTGTGATGCAGGTCAACGAAACAAAAACCCCTTACATGCATGACCATTGTTTAACTGTCACTCGGTTAAAGTAATCTTTTCATACAGTGTTTTCACTTCATGCGTGTGGTTACTACAGTTACTTGTTTAAGATATTTAAAAATTTAGACATATTAGCATTTTCACTCATCACACAAAGAGTTCCTTTTTTTTTCTATATTGTAATATTGGGTGCGTTCACATTTCAAGTTTACTTGTTCCAGAAATATTTGAAACGTTACCCTTGTTTCCTTCTTCACGCAAGTGCAAAAACAACACAAAAATACAAAATGTTGTTTATCCTTTGATAATAATAAGGTTAATTTGAATGTATCTTAATCTAACTTACATGTGTTCAATAAGTTGACATGTTTGGCACGTCAATTCTTAATTTTACACTTTTCCGACTTTTCTTTTTCCATTAAAAATTCTAAGTAGTTTAAAAAGTACTCAACGAAAATGTAAAGTAACAAAAGTAAAGTGAAACGAAAAAAAGAAAAAGAAAAAAAAAACGTTCAAGTCTCATGAAAAATAGACTTCAAATCGTGTTCGTACATGGCAATCAATGCCATAATACCGAAGCCCAACAGAAGCCCCAACAAATGCAAAACACATTGCAAAAAGTTCCCTTCCTCTTCGTGCCCCGAACTTAATTCCGGTATCATATCAACCAGCGCAATATAGAGAAACATACCAGCTGCAGCGGCAAAGATCCACGAACTTGCCGCCTCCGTATTGCCCAACCACAGTCCAAACAAGTTGCCAAACAAGCATAAAACGCTTGATAGCAAATTGTAATACAAAGCCTGTTTCATCGACATGCCAGCTTTAAGCAGCATTGCAAAATCGCCGAGTTCATGCGGCAATTCGTGACAGAATACAGCAACTGCAGTACTAAACCCGCCGGCCGTACTGCTCGCAAATGCAGCACCAATCGCCATGCCGTCGGTGAAATTATGCAGACCGTCACCCATTATCACCATCCAAGCAACGGACGTAATGCTTTTGGGTGGTGCGTGCACGTGTCCGTGCGTATGCGAATGCCCGTGATGGCGACTCTCGTGCTCTCGCAAAATGACGGTGTACTCAACGCTGTCGGTGTCATCTTTAATCGCATCCGTTTTGTTATCAACCGGCAACATTTTGTTGATCTCAGTGCAGTTGGTTTTGGCGATGTCGTCGGGACATTCGGTGAGATTTTGATTCTTTTCGAAATCGGCTTGCTGATTGCTGTAATCAGCGAAGTTCGATGCGATACCGATACCGTCCAGGCTGATGTGGGGGTACTTCATTGAATCCTCGATTTCTTTTCGTATTTCGTCATAGCAGTAGGGAAACGAGCTGTATTTATGCATGCATTGCTTGTCCGCAGCGTTTGTCAATTGAGTACTCGTTTCTGGTTTTATAACCTTTAGTCTTGTAGGTAGCTGTGGAATAATACGTGACATTATTGTTTTGTCAAGAGAAAATGCAAGTAAACACGTTTACTCATCGCATAAGAATTAGTTTCAATGTCATTTTGTTATGAAATTATAATATTTAAATTCTAATCAAGCTCGACTACGCATTTGTTATAACTAATAGTAGATTATATCATAAAGCGTATAAGTGACACTTTGTGTGGCGAGTAGGAAGGGTTGACCGACGAGCGTAGCGAGTCGGACAATTCCTACGAGCCACACAAAGTCACTTATAC
>JARJEB010013829.1:0-10722 GCA_030264535.1 Liometoxenus newtonarum | reverse complement strand
TTGCAATATTATGCCAAAATTATGAAGATGGTGAACATACCATTTGCTAAGCTAGCCGTAATTTCAAAGTACTGAAACGCGCTACTCTACAATTGAACTTGAGCCACTAGCTATGATATGGGCAATAGAAAATTTTCGTTGTTATTTAATAGACACTCATTTTCAAGTTGTTACTATGTTGACCGTAGCCGAGTTGACAGTCGCCGACTTGGCATCGTCGAGTTGATCTCTTCTAATTTCTCAATATGAAGTAAAAGTTGCATAATTTTGTTGATTTAATAAATAAATCGCCTAGCAACATTAAAATTAAGACGTTCAAACAATTTGAACGTCTCATTTTGTCTTGTTCTAAGTATTTTTATAAAGAAACTAAAATGCAACGTAACGTTTTCGATTATGGTTGCCGGAATGTATAGGGACAGACACAGGCAGGTCCGGAAGCAAGGTGCAAAAACTCATTTTAATATATTTTAATAAGTAGAAGTGTTGAGTTGATGTTGACTGAAGAATGAAAAAATTACTTCTTCATCATTCAAACGGCACAACTTACCAAGTTGAATGTATTTCCAGTATTTCCAGTGCATTAAGTATACTTGAACCTTCGTTTAACACCAAACAAGCGAAACAAAAACATAAGAAAACAGAAATAAAGTAAAGAAAAAACATTTCTTTTTAATTCTCTTTATAGCATAATTACATAAACAAGTGAGACTTATAAATTAATATAATTATCATACTTATTACTCTACTCTTGCTTTTTTAAACTGAAAATTCCTTGATTTCGTTTTTAACCACAGAACAAAAATATGTGCGACATAAAGGACATGAAGGGTGCCCTTGCTTTTTATTTTAATTTCAAAATGGAAATCAAAATTAACAATTATTTTAGGTTCTAGAAAATAAGTTGAATTTTTAGTAAATTTTAGAAGAAAAAAAATCGTAAAATGGTTAGGTTATACCTATTAGCCCAATCTCTGAAGTCTAAACGAAAAGTACAAAAATATAATAAAATCCATTATCAATTATATTAGGTTCTAGAAAATAAGTTGAAATTTTTGGCAAATTTTAGAAGAAAAAAATTGTAAAATGGTTAGGTTATACCTATTAACCCAATCTCTCAACTCTAAACGAAAAGTACAAAAATATAATAAAATCCATTATCAATTATATTCGGTTCTAGAAAATAAGTTGAAACTTTTGGCAAATTTTAGAAGAAAAAAATCGTAAAATGGTTAGGTTATACCTATTAGCCCAATCTCTGAACTCTAAACGAAAACTACAAAAATATAATAAAATCCATTTTATTGTTATTTTTTATTAATAAATGTTAGAGACCTATCAAAATTTAGTAAAAATGATTTGAAATTGGTTTTAATTTGCTGGTTTTATTACTTACTTACTCATGAGTGATTTTATTACCAAACCAAAGTATGTTACTATTATAAATGCTATTATACCTGTTCGATAAAATATAATAGAGTTATTTATGAATTTTTTGGTGTATTTGTTTGTGCGGCATTTCGATTTCATCAATGTATGCTTCTGTAATTTGCAGAGGCAAAGTCTAAATTAAAAAGGTAGTAAATTCATGAAATTAATATAAATGACAAACAATATAATTGCGCATATATAGGGTGGTGGGGCATAAGAGTGAACATAGGGAATTTACATGGTATATCATGTTTTTGCATATTCCTGTTCCCCATTTGCATGAAAACAAATTGCAATCAAATCAATAAATAAAGACAATAATTTTACGCGCCTTTTGATACCCAAAACATAATTCATTACTTTATAATTATATTTAAATTACAAAATAGTTTTGTAGTTTTAAAATATCAGCGGCGATGCTTTTCAGAATATTTTCAGATTGACAACTAAATAATTTAATAGCGAATCTGCAAAAAGACGATATATACAGTGTAAATTCCCTATATTTACCTTTATCCCCTACCACCCGGTATACCTATAGGTAGCTACTTATAATCATAGTTAATGACCTCAGAAATGAGAAATTAAAGCCTCACGACGGTCATAAATCAAAGGAAACAAACACGATTACAGAAAAAGCAATAAAAAAAATCGGTACGGGTTCGCACCGCACAACTTTCCGATTTCGTAGAACTCGTCGATTGTAAAAGCAATTTTGATCGGAAAGTGGAAATTGCCCAGAATTATAGTGATATCAAAACGTAATCAATCTTATTTCCACTTTCTGATCAAAATTACTTTTATTGTCGACGAGTTCTACGAAATCGTAGTGGATATGGCCGGAAAGTTGTGCGGTGCAAACCCGTACCGACACACACACATCAGCCCAAAAAGCCGATTCTTGACCTGGGGTCAACGGATCTCCACGAATCAGGGAAAAATAAGACTTCAATTTTTTTCATGATTACCTTACTTTCTTACACCTACATACCTTCAGTATGTGGCCAGAAAGTAAAAAATAACAATAACAATAATAAATCGCTATAATTACACGCTTTATGCTAATTGAGATATTACAATATCAATACAAGCTTGCTGTGAACTCTGTATGATCTCAAAATGCAAGTACTATACAGGGTGTTGCAATTAAGTATAACTGATGATGTACCTATTTTATGTGCAAGGTAAAATTATAATTACTTATCTTTACTAACATGAAAAATCAGTAATATAATTTTTAACGGATTATCTGAGATTTAAAATAAAATGAAAACTTTATACTTACGTAAATATTAGAGTAAATAAAAAATAAATTAAAATAAATTAATTAGAAGCCGAAGTCGAAGTAATAAAACGACAAAACAATTTGTCGAAGCGTTCGATGTGATTCCATTCATTGCATCGTCCGCCTGCGATGGCCAAAAGTCATTTTCAGGATGACAAAATAATGTTACACTAATGTAATAAAACATAAAAGTAATAAAATTAAGGGCGCCACTAATATACCTACCTACCTACCTATAAGTTGCTTCTCTTGCACATCAGCTCATTCAAAAAGCTTCTCGTTCTGTATATGTTTGCTTTAATTCGTTTCTTTAGAGAAATAAACCATCAAAATGCATTAAGGTAACAAGACAAGACACAAGCGCCAAGTCTCAGAATTGCTTTATATTTCTTTATACAGGGTGTACCGAAAATAGGGTATATACTACACGTGGCGCGATTCGCGGAAGAAAATCTTAATTCAAAAATGTTGTACGATTGTTCGTTTAGTATACGCCCAGGAGCTGATAAAAAGAAGTGTAAATTTGGCAACATGGAATCAGTCAAAAATGAAACCGAGCTGACAACTAATAAATGTCAGACGTGTGCATAGAGATAGAAGTCATTGGAGAGAAGATAAAATCGATTTATTAGCGAGGGGCTTAAAGCCAGGGGACTGAAAGGGATTACACCAAATCGCCATATTGTGTTGCACCTAAAAGGCGCGAAATTTGAAAAAGAGTCTACAGTCCCTAGTCAATATGGCGGACCAATGGCATCACATTTGTATCAATATCATTCCTCCAGGAATATTATAATTAATTATAATTTTTGGGACAATTTTGTTTAATTTTCTGATAGTACCAATTTTTTGTCCAAATTTGGTCCGCAAGGATTCATTTTAGCAAAACGGTTTTGAATTATATAATTTTCATACAAATATCGTAATTATTTTTTGCATTAAAGATTGCTATGTAATGCCAAAATTATGAAGATGATGTTCACCATTTGCTATGCTAGCCGTAATATCAAAGATACTGAAACGCGGTACTCGACGATCGAACGTGAGGCACTAGCCATACTATGGGCGATAGAACATATTCGTTGTTATTTAATAGGCACTCATTTTCAAGTTGTTACGTTGCCAGGACAAAACGTTTTACGTACGTTTTTAGAGTCTAACTTTGATGAACTTTCATATCCAAACAAAGGATCATATATTTCTGTATGAATATTTTGAGTCGCGCCTCATGTAGCAGCTGATCCATCATTTTCTGTACACCCTGTATTTATACATATATCTATATACTTTCGATCAAAACAAAAAGGAAGAATACGAAAGCAAAAGACAAACACGAAACCAAAGATTCGATGAATAAAATAAAATAAAATGAAAAGGGACTAAATAAAACATTTATTTCCAGTCCGACAGAGACCGTCCAGAATGGTGTAGCGTTTAATAGTTCTAGTTTCGAAAAATTATGTCAATTATACGACTATGTTGCATTTCGTACTTATCGAAGACTTTACGATATAACTTCTCCAAGGGAAAGCAAAATATAGAAATCATAATTTAATTTATCAACAAAAATTACCTAAAACAACTTAAAAATATAAAAAGTTTAAGAAAACTGCAACAACAACAAAAAAATTGGTTGGTTGTTCTTTAGTATTTTTAGGCTTGTGACATTATTTATGACATTATTTAGAGTGCTTGTTCATGTCTTACTTGGTTGGATGGTTGGATGTCGGATATTTTATGTCCTGCACAGGCTGGACGATATTTCCCATTGAAATTGTTTTAAATTCATATAATAAAAGCAAACTTATGATATTTGTTTATTCGCATATAAGATTATGGCTTGAAATAAATCAAAGCATGTTCTTTTGCACATAACCTCACCTCATAGCTAACCTACAACAAAAACAAATGGATCAAAAAGTGTAAAAAGGTACCAAAAGGTGGTGAACGATACTGATATAGCAATATACTCAATTGAAAGTAAAAAATACCTATAGATAAACGTAAAATAAGTAGGTATAGGAAATATCCACGTCCACTACTTTATTGCAACTTTGAAGTGATTCTTTGTTACTCTAATGCAGTGGTTCCCAAACCGTGCCCCGCGGAGCCCCAAAGGCTAAACATGTTTTTACCGGACGAATGCAAATTCTTGTCCGAGAAAGCAAAATTATGTTGCTGCCTTTCTCAACCACATGTCTCTGTGAACCAGGATTCTCAGCCTATGCAGCTACCAAAACAAAATATAGAGATATGTGGTTGAAAAAGACAGCAACACTAATTTTGATTTCTCGGACAAAAGTTTGGATTCGTCCGGTAAATTTAACCAAAACTCCGGAAGACTTTGATTTTGAAACGCAATTTTTAGGTCGGCTTGAGATGTTAAATGTATGAAACTCTCATTTACCCGAGATGGTTTCTTGTTCACTTTAAACAAGTGCAGTACCCTTTCAAAATCACCAAGCATGTCTTTTTGGACTATCGGAAAATTACAAATTATTTGTAATTTTAAGTATGGCAGGCCCAAGGCCCCCATAGGGCTCCGCTATAAGAGTTGATTCTAAAAAGGCTCCGAAAGCCACAAAGTTTGGGAACCACTGCTGTAGAGAGTGGTTATAATATTTGTTTTACTTAATACGACCTATCTATGCAAGTGCAAAATAATAAGTAAAGTCGAGTGCGAGCGTACGAGCTTCTCTTCATTCAAAAATGCTGATAGTGCATTTTTGAAATACACTATGTTAGCATTAGAGGGGAATATACGCCAACGTAATTATATGTATAAAACTATAGGTATAGTATATTGTGCAACTAGTGCGAAAAGCAGTCAAAGCCATGCGAGTGGGAACGTTTGGAGCGCGAGGTAGTCGAGCGCTTCAATTCATTTATTATTATCCAGATTCCAACCCGTTTGTTAATCGTTGTTTCCAATTGAGCCTGTTGTTGCAACTCCTGTTTTTTCACAATTTTATTAACGGCCTCTTCAGCTTCTGGCTGCACTTTGCCGTTCTTTGTTTGTGTCAAGTTTGAGGAGTCTGCACTACTGCGCTTCCAGTGTACTCAACAGTTCAAGTTCAAAAACTTAAAATCTATGAAAAATACGCCATTTTACTAAATTTTCGGGTCTTGACAGTTTGACGAAAACAGAACTGAGTTTGTCAAAATAACAAAGCGAATTCAATTTTCGGAGATTTTTTTCAAACAGAAATAAAATTCATCATAATCCCTTGATTCATCTGGAAAGTATCCTATCATCATGTAATCATTCTGAAATTCGGAAACATGCAGTTTGTAAGGTAAAAAAAGTTAGAAACTCTTCAGGCACATCTTCGGATTCAACTTGTTCCTGAATAAAAAAAATTGTTAATTCCACGGTTTCTCAGCGGTGACATCTTCGCTGACGAGACACTTCACAAGCTTCTGAACTGCTTCGGTGAGTACCATGTGCACTACACCATCACAGTTATCATAGTTTAGAGATACAGATTCTCTCTTATGCGATATGTGAATTGTATTCCCTCCTTTTTGTCGGGGTTAACATTTGTACGTGAAAAAACGTCAAGAACTACTTCCTGCGCGACTTCTGATTCGTTTCGATTTGTGGTGCCCGGAGAAATACTCATTGTAATAGTTTGCAAATAAATTGATTCTGCGATCGTTTTTTTCATAAACTGTTGATATAAAGTTTCCACTTTTCGATCAAAATTATTTCCACGGTAGAGGAATTTTAGCGAGTTTAGTAAGAAGGTACCTGGTCGGAAAGTTGTTAAGTATACGAACCCGGACATTATTCTGTAATATTCTGTAATATATGATTCTATAATATTAAATATATAGTAAAGTGACCAAATATGGAATATGTACCTAATATGGAATACCGTCGTATTTTTGTTGCCACTTGCGTCATCTACAAATTTTATAGGTAAATCACACCCTTATAGCATAAATTGGTCACGCCAGACATTTCAGCGCTTTAGTACCATCACTGACCACATGGTGATTGATTATCTGTTGAGTGCACATGTCAAATTTTATTGTTAACCGCGCAAATTTTGATCCACGACGTAAGTAATAGCAATTTTTTAATTACTGTATTGTTATGGGCATGCAGTTGGATGACTGATAACATTACATGTGTTATTTTTTAAGAATATATGACCTGTATTTCAATAAAATTGTTTAAATTTGAAGTTAGGTTAGTTCCTAATATGGAATATGTGCATGGTCCAAATATGGAATAGAAATGGAATATAGAACGTCCATAATAGGTACATTTAAAAAATCAATGCCATTTTAATGCTTGCTTTCAGATAATCATGCCAAAAAACAAAAGGGTTGAGAAGAAAAGGAAACTGTGGAGGAAGGGAGATATGATGGAAGCACTGGCAGCTGTACGAAGCGGTCGAATGGGATATTTAAAAGCCGCAAAACATTATAATGTACCAAGAACAACACTGTTTCGACTCAACAATAAACAAGGTCAGCCTTCGGAAATTTGTGACATACGATTAGGACGAAAGCCAGTTTTGCCCCATGATGTAGAAAGTGAACTTGTTGAATATTTGTTGGAAATGGATAATCGCTTTTTCGGTTTAACAAGGACAGATGTGCGGAGAATGGCGTACCAACTTGCGTCTGCTAATGGCATTCAGCATAAATTTTCTGAACATCTGAAACAAGCAGGAAGAAAATGGCTCAAAGCATTTTTGAGAAGACATCCTACTTTGTCCATTAGGAAACCTACTGGGACATCATTTGCAAGGGCAGTAGGCTTCAATAAAGAAAGTGTGAACATGTTCTTCGATCTTCTCGAAGCAGAGATGGAAAAGAATAACTTTGCTGCAGACAGGATATTTAATGTCGATGAGACGGGACTAACAATTGTCCAATCAAAATGCAGCGAAATTATTTCCTTGAAAGGGAAACGACAGGTAGGAACGATTACGTCAGCCGAACGTGGTTCACTAGTGACAGCCATCCTCTGTATGAGTGCTGGTGGTACGTTTGTGCCGCCTATGTTGATATATCCCAGAAAAAACATGAATGACCAACTGAAAAGAGGTGCCCCACCAGGATCCATATTTGCTTGTCACCCGTCCGGTTGGATTCAAACTGCATTATTTACAGATTGGTTTAAACATTTTATGGCCAAAGTGAAACCATCCAAAGAGGATCCTGTTCTGCTGATACTGGATGGGCATAACACCCATACACGGAACTTGGAATTTTTAAAAGTAGCAAAAGAACACAGTGTAACCATCATATGTTTACCGCCACATACAACACACAAGATGCAGCCTCTCGACAAGTCCATCATGGGGGCCCTAAAAGTGTATTACAGTGAAGAAATTCGCATATTCATTAGGACAAATCAACGCCCCCTCACACAATACGATATAGCTGAAGTTTTTGGTAGAGCATACCTTAGGGTTCAATCTGGTTCCAATGCTACAAAAGGATTTGAAGCAACGGGATTATATCCTGTCCGAAGAAATATTTTTGAAGATTTTGATTTTTTGGCAGCTGAACAAAATGTTTTGGTGGATTTACCTGATAATCATGGTTCCACTTCAAATCAACTACTCCATCGCAACCCCAATACAGAAAATCGGCAATATGTGTCCCCAAAAGACGTAAACCCTGTTCCAATTCTTCAGAAAAAGAAAGGCACAAGAGGTAGACCACCAGGTAAAGCAAAAGTTATCACGTCATCTCCCTACCTTAAAGATTTGGAGACGTCATTGAATGTTTCGAAAGAGAAGCATAACAAGGCAACCAGGAATCTTGTTGAAACTAAGGCAAACGATCAGCCGAGTACAAGCGGAAGGTGCAGTACAACAATCCTAAAAAAAAGTAAACGTTACCAGCCTTCCAGTTCATCATCTGAAGTGTCTGATTCTGTGGAGTTGAATGATTCGTCTGACGATGACTTGCCGCAAGAAAATTTGGAAAATCTCCAAGAAAATGCTCTGTGCATGTTTTGTAGTGGAAACTTTTCTGATGACCAAAAGGGAGAAATTTGGGTAAAGTGTATTTTATGCAGCAAATGGGCTCATGAGATCTGCTCTGGTGATGACAATGAACATTTTGTATGCGATTTTTGCAAGTGACTGTAATAAACGTTGATTGTATTCCATATTAAGCGTAATAGTATTCCATATTATGTACACTTTTTTTTGAATAGGCAAAAACCCTTTTTTTACAGTTTCACAAAACACCGTCCAATTGCCAAAGCTTCATTCTCATTAATGCTATAATTACATGTACAGTAATATGACTCAACACCATATACCATAATTATCACAATTTTCTAAGATTAACTATTTTTTTTAATAAAAATAAAAATGGTATTCCATATTTGGTCACTTTACTATACCTATTTGTTAATCTGAAACTAACTTAGTAATTTTTGTTTCTTAAAACATCGAACAGACTTAAGTAGAAGTAATGAACGGATTCTAGCTCCGCCTGCAGATGGGGATTTAACATGGTACGCCTGACTTACTTCTACTGACTTATAAGAGATGAATACCACGTTACTATGGACTATGGCAGCGTTTCTCAAACTTTTGTATTTCGCGCCCCCCTTTTTGACCTTCACTAATTCTGCGCCCCCTGCATAAAAATTGGTGACCAAAAAAAAGCTCTGAAGTATCAATAAAGTGAGCGCACCTTGATGTGAGGTGACCAAAAAAAAAGTTAAAAAATAATGAAACTGATACTTTGATTATTTCGTTTATTCGGCGCCCGCCTTGTACAGTTTAGGCGCCCCCCCCCCGCCTGGGGGGCGCGCCCCACACTTTGAGAAACGCTGGACTATGGTATGGAAACATGTGAACACTCGAGGTATTCTTTTTGAATCGTTGAATCTTGGTGTTCTTTAATTTACAACTGAATATATTGCATTTATACCCAACATTGAAGGGTCCTTGACAGAACTTAGTCATGAACTTGCGATGATGTTCACCTCCGCGACGAGAACGCGCCGGTCAAGAATTACCCAGGTGGATTGAGAGAAGTGAACTCTGGTCTTCCCTGGGCCGGGTTAATGATTTTGTTTTGCCAAACAGGACCAAAGGCGCCCACCCTCCCTCCTTATTTTGTTTAACTATATATTTATTATTACAAGAAAATTGAAAAGAATTGCGCAAACGGCAAAAAAACAACAAAATATATAACGAATTGAGAAAACGAAGAAACATATAAATAAGGTACATGTTTCCACATTGTAATTGTGTCTGGCACCAGTTTATTGGTTATGTATTTGATCGTCTAACTGAGTCGATTTATTTTCAAGTATCTATATTTAATCTCCCCCTTTCTATTTAACATTGTTAGATTGCCAAATCTCAAATATATGATATTGTTGAACTCGGTGCATAGCATTGCGACCTTCAACATATCATACTCCAGGTTTAATCCTAAATACAAAGAAAGGTATCTCTTTAATCCATTCAAGCCCGCTGAAATGCTGACTGTGCAAGTCAGCACTGTGCACTCTATAGAAACTGTAATGAAAATGCGGAAATCCGGATGCTGGACGGAGTCCCATTAGAAGGCTTTCCGCGGCACTGGCACGGAATAATCACGTGCACAGTCTGGACGGGCCGAAGGGTGAAACCCACTGATGTAATCTATCTCCGTACATGAAAAAGATTGTGCCAAGTTTCAGTCACGTGGTCCACATTATTATAGATTGGATGTCCTACAATAATGTGAGTCAGCTGACAGAGACTTGCGGCTTGGTAAGTAAGCTCTACAATTTTGTAGAAGGTCTAAGCCCCTCTTCCAGACCCCTGGATTCGAACATTCCAGCCCCCCCCCCCCCCCCCCCCCCCCCCCCCCCCCCCCCCCCCCCCCCCCCCCCCCCCCACCCCCCCGCGCGTGGCGGGAGGAGGGAGGAGGAGAGAGGAGAGAGGGCGGCGGGCGCAGGGGCGGACGGGGGAGGGGGGGGGGGGGGGGGGGGGGGGGGGGGGGGGGGGGGGGGGGGGGCTGGAATGTTCGAA
>JARJEB010013811.1:0-18880 GCA_030264535.1 Liometoxenus newtonarum | reverse complement strand
GTTCCCTTAAGACAACTAGTTGCATAAAGTAAAATTGACACATGCGCATTGCGCATCGAATTCTACTAGGAAACTGTAATCGTCGATCGTCGTTTGAAAAATTTCATATTCTTTTAAATACCTATGCCTTTTTTGATTTTTCTGATAGTATTTTATTTATTTATACTGTTTGCTGCCGCTTTATGAATATCGGGAGGAGTGCAACTTAAATCATTCCATTCTCCATTATAAATGTTATTGAATTCACTGATTTCTTTTTAATCGTTATTTTTAAACACTGCTACTGTCACGTTCAGACGTCGACCATTTTGAGCAACGCAATTTGGGTTGCCTACCATACACTTTAGAAATGTATTTTTTATTTGCTTTGTCCATTTTTATTGTATTTACAGTTAAAATTAGCGCAAAATAGATAAAATAGTATAAGAAATTCATGCTTTAAGACGCATTATAAAACTCGTCCATTGGAAAACTCGCCTACGGGTCGGCTCGTTTTTCAAACTTGGACTCCGTTTTATAATATAGCGTCTTAAAGCACTTATTACTTAATATAGTATTATGTAACGAGCTATTTCTCTAATTGTGAATTCGACACAAAACGAGTCTGTAAAAAGAACACGGTTTAGATTAGCGCCATCAGAACTTACTGTCATTGGGATTGTTACAGTTGTCTTTGTTTAATTCACATAAATTGGGGAATTGTAGGGTTTCACCAGCAGTATTTTTAGCACAAACCGGATCGTATTCGAAAGTGCAAGCATTTGAGCATCCTGATTGAGCCTGCGACTGTCCGTGTCCAACAAACGCCAGCAAGAGGGCTGAAAAAGAACATAAATTATCATCCACGCAAGCACAAACAGAAACAAACCATGTCACTTATTATTACCGCAAGATAAAATCATCACACCAGTAATTTTCATTTTGTCAACTATCAAATTAATCACTTATTTTACGATTGAAAACTCAAGATTCACGAATGAACTGCGAATGTACTGAATTGGGCTTAGTATTTATATTCTAACGCGTCAAGGTTATGTTTTTTTTTCTTTTAGTCATATCTGTGGCTATGTCATCAAATAATAAAACAAGTGAGCAAATATTTAATTAGTATCAACTTATCGGGTTTTTTTGCTGTTTTTTTACAAAAACAAACCCAATGTTGATGTACTTCAAAAATATCGAAATACATAAGCTTTTTAGTTTTATTTTCATTTGTACTGTATTCGTTGTATTCAAGGTTTTCAAATGTTAATGATTTAATGAATTAGAAGTATACAGGATGTGTATATGAATATGGGTGAAGCGAATAATTCAAATAAATAATTATTTTGATATTATAGACGATTAAGGGATAAGCAAGACTTAAAACTGAATTTAAGTAATGCTTATCCCTTTAATCGTCTATAATATCAAATTAATTTATTTATTTGTGAGAAATTAATTTAATCAAACCCAGCATCTACGGTTTTCCGGGCCTTGCTCTAAACCAATAAGCTACGGAGGAGATATCGAAACACGCGCAGAGAAACCATCTAAGTCAGAGTCGCGGCATTTCTTGTCATAAGTATACAGATGGATTCAAACTAGCGGACAATCGCCAATTTGTATCCACCCTGTAAATGTAAATTTTCAAACAATTACATGACAGTATCGAACAATTTTATATTTATCCTTCAGGCAATCTTTTTGTAAAGTTAATTTTGTGTTGAAGCCAGCAGCAACCAAGTTCATTATCAATTGTATTGTCATGTTTTTAATTAAATAAAATTTCTTTGAATGTAAACAATTGAATGCAAATATTGTTCAAACATTTTAGTAAGAAAAGTAAATTACTTTATTTAAGTACTTAATTTAGATGCTTCACATTTTGTTACAATTTTGTTCACAGCTCATATGGTCTTAATCGATTCATTTATTTAATGTCTTTGCATATGTTAATAATTTTAAACAACACAGGGTCTTCCTTTAGAAATAAAAATGTATTTTAATATACAATCATAAATTCGTAATAACTTCACGAAGATAATATTCATGGAGTCAATCAATTGGATTTATTAACAAGATCCTGTCTTAACTTGCCGATATTCTGAAACACATTGAAATGTATAATTAATAGATGAATAAGCATAATATAACCAGCTGGTCGACAAATCGCAATGTATCTCGTTGACACTTGCGTTCCAAACCCTAAAGAACTTACGTTCATTGCCTGGTTGGCAATGGTGATTTTCTAATGCACATGAATTTGGAAAAACTCGATGTATACCAGCAGCATTTTTGCCACAAACCGGATCGTAATTGGTAGTGCAAATAGTTGAGCAATTCGATTCAGCCTGTAATTGTCCAACAAATGTCAGCAAGAGGGCTGCAAAATAATAAATTAATCAATCATTATACCCAACCTCGTCACTTGTTATTACCGTAAGATAAAAGCATGACACCAATCATTTTCATATTGTAAATTTATTTCTCAACTTCAAAAATAGAAAATGAACTGCGAATTTATTGAATTTGTAAGCTGTTTTATATTTCAGAGCCTCAGTGAAGACATGCTTTTGGCGCTCTAGTTATATAAGCAAATAATTATACCAAAAACATCCTAATAAAACGAGTAAATATTTAAATTGTGTTTACGACTTGAGTTTTTTCGATATTTTTTATGTTTATGATTTTAATGTTAATTATATTATCTACTTTTTGTTCATAGTCGTGCGACATGCGAATGTGCTGGAAATCCCCAGAAAAGCAAACAATTATAAGAAAGTAAACAATTACATTTTTATAATGTTGAAACTAAGTACATGAAAAGCGACTAGAACGCATATACCGTGCGTTTATTTTACCGACGAACATACATAGCATGTCCCATGTGCGCAGCTAAAATAAACGAGTCAAACTCATGGCAGTGGGGGTGGGGTTTCTATTGCTAAAGACACACCGACGGATGGGCAGAGAATAGGGATGTGGGACGGACGACGATACACCACGATGACAAGTATTAACGACACGATCATAAAAATTAATTACTTTCATCGTGCATCGCACTGCTATGAGTTTGACTCGTTTATTTTAGCTGCGAACATTGCGTATACGCTACATGCTATGTTCACTGCTAAAATAAACGCTCTGTATGTTTTTTGAACAATTGTAAAAACCAGGTATTTATGTAAGTACCTAATAAATATTTCTTTTTGAAACTTTGAATTTAATTAAAAATTTTCCACACTTTCTACAGAAAAGGAAAGTAGAAAACTAATTCTGTGAAAATTCTATATAACCACACCACAAGTTTATAGATCTCGATTAAAGTACTAAGAAGATAATTTGACATATGTTACTAAGTGGATTTTGCCAAGTATTCTTTATTGCTAACAAAATATTTGCTCAAGGAGTTAGCGTATTTTGATATGTTTAGTGTAAATGAAGATAAAGACGAAATATTTTTATTTATTTTTTACGCCCAGTTTTGGCCGTACTTACAATTATTTTCGACGTTGCTCTTTGGCTAACTTTTTTGTTTGAAAATAAACGAAGCCGGTTAAATTTGCAAAAAGTTACAAAAGTTTCTGTGTTCAAGTGTGCAATGAAAATATGAAATTCTAAATTTTCCTTGTTTTTTCTTATCTCTGCGAACAAAAAAGTTAGCAATAGTGTAACAATGAATCTGGAGTATCCGGCATAAATTGATTGTCAACTAAAAATCCGAATAATAATATTTCCAAAGGTACTTTTTTGTCATCAGAAAAGTATTTGACATTTGCTCCGAAAATGATAAAACTTTTTGTGTAAATTATTATAATTCTAAAAGTAGATGTTATGGGCTTGAGAAATACGTAAAGTATGCACAAACAAAAATCTAAAATAAATTTGTTTACATTAAGTTTAATTCAACAAAGAATATTATGTACTTATATTCATCTAGAACTGGGGTTCTCAAAGTCCAGCGTCGCGACCCGCTTTTTGGTGGGCTGTGGGAAGCAAATATTCTTAAAAAATGAAAATAGTTGAAGTAGCCACGATATGCAGGCGCACACTGTGATAATGACATTGATAATTTTAAAAGTGGGTCTCTCTAGCCAATAGTTTGAGAATCCCTGATCTACAATAAAGTTATGATGCATAAATATAAGTTATACCACTAAGTACGCACATCAAGTCTTTGAATTAAAACTATTTATAGTTGAATGAAACAGATAAGAAGCAATTAATAATATCAACGATAAGTGACTATTCTTGTACGTTTTGTAATTGAATTAATTCTCTTAAGATATAAATTATGACGAAATTGAGTTGATTCAAAGAAAGCTCTATAAATCAACAAAAACTTATGGCTGATGTGGTTTGGTCATAGAGATAGCAGTCTATAGAGAGAACATAAAGTTTCGCATTACGTGTACTTTGGGTAGTCTACATTTTAGGGTTTTAGTTTGTTATGGTGTAGATAAATATGGCGGGCCACAATAGAATTAAGACCTTCCCTCTAGGAATATTATAACTCTATGGGTTTGGCATATATATGTTATGTCTGAGTGCTAATGCTGATAATTCAATATACCCAGATATAGGTTTCGTTTTGTTTATTGTTAATTTATTTATATCACCAAAACTTATCATTAATTATCATCTGTCAAGCTTTTTTTACTTTGACTCTCATTAATTTTTGTCGTTTATTTTCTCTCTGTCTGATTAACATTAAGTTAAGGCCATCCTTGATCCGATTCCAAACATTTTACGTCAATAAATGTTATTGGTGTATCAAAGACGTTACAAAAGCAGTAGCAGTAGCGAAACTTGAAACATCGGATCGCAGAACCAAATCGTCATTTAGTCCGAGTCCGAGTAAATCGAGAGTAGCCCCACACTTTATATCCTTCATCATCACCAATCAATAACATACATTTCAATAGTGCTTAAAACTTATGCGCGCAATTCGTTTCGATACACATTTATATCAAGTAATTGTTTCGTGCTTCTCGACCGATCGAATAAACCAAATCAATCTGAATCACGTGCTTAAAAACTCCGAACTGAACACCGGAATTTGGTTTTATATTTTTGCATATTCATTTCTTTTTGTTTCGTTATTAATAACCGAGCGCAAAAAAATCTAAGATAGTCTCAGCGTGTACTTCCTAGTTAACGTTCGCCAATTACGTGCCGAATTTAATTTGCACTTAATCAACGCCAAATAATATAAACAACTTTACTTCGAGATCGTTCTACATTTTCAATTTCGTTTTCGTATCGTTTGGATACAGACAGTGTTTATTATTGTAATATGAATCTAAGAATAACGTTGGTTCTTTTTGTGGGTAAGTTACTAAATTAGATTTCGTTTTTACGTTTAAATTATAAATAATTTTATTTAAATACATACGATTGACCTAAAGAGTTTTGAATAACAACTTAACAACAATATACGTTAATAATTATGCGAAGGTTAAATTATATCACAGTTTAGCCTGAAAAATATTGACTAAAAGAACAATCTTCTTATCTATATAGAATTATTTAAAGATAAATATATTGCAATTCATTCCACTGAATTTATCATTTAAATTTGTTGGGAATCCGTGACTTTTCAACAAGCTGACCGATCTGTAAGTCAAAATACAATTAATCAATCGGAATGTTTCATTTTGCAGTATCAGTATCAAAATTCATTGTCGTATTTCGATGGTGTTCATCAGTATTTTTAGGCACAACTTAATAATTATATCGAATTAATTTAATTGCTCAATATCCTGTCTAACTATAAGTGATTTCTGTTAGAGCTAAGGTCGATTTATGCTCGCCTGTTAGCATTTAACACTTAACCATTAAGGCTCAACATAACACTTTGCCTTAAGTTTTGAAAAAGTTTGGTTAATCTTTTAAATGTAAAATCTTAAGTCTTATGAGTTACGTGTTATATCCGGTCAAACTATAAGTTATTTCTGATAGAGCTAAGGTCGATTTATGCTCGCCTGTTAGCATTTAACACTTAACCATTAAGGCACAACATTTAACACTTTGCCTTAAGTTTTAAAAAAGCTTGGTTAATACATAAGTTTATCTTTTAAATGTTAAATCTTAAGTATTATGAGTTACGTGTTATATCTGGTCAAACTATAAGTGATTTCTGATAGAGCTAAGGTCGATTTATATTCACCTGTTAGCATTTAACACTTAACCATTAAGGCTCAACATTTAACACTTTGCCTTAAGTTTTAAAAAAGCTTGGTTAATCTTAATACGTAAGTTTATCTTTTAAATGTTAAATCTTAAGTCTTAGGAGTTAAGTGTTAAGTGCTAAGTAAAGAACATAAATCAACCTTTATATGTATGTTGTTAATATTCATTTTTAGTTTCTAACGTTGAACGACAAACGTTACATATTTTAAAATACTGATAACAAAAAAGGATTTGTATAAAAATAAATTTAATATCTTTATATTGCGTTTAATTTTTCTGTATCTAAATTTGGCGTGGAGCGAATCAATCATACGCAATAAAATCGCGTCAGTTCGTCATGATTCGATGCCCAATGAACGGATCACAAATGAATATAAATTAAACTCAATTCAAAGTGATTAATCAAATTTGCAAATTTCCTTGAATGCCAATCGGAATTTAATGTCATTCCAATTGAAAAACCGCATAAATATATAAATAAATTTAAATAGTTTGCTTATAGAAATGAAATAAGCACGAGCTCGGCTACAAATTAGTAGAGAGTCGCGACATCAATACAATCAATGTAATTATTTTTATAGGGTTATTGGTCACATCGTCAGTTCTTGCCGCCCCACCAGCCCGTGGAATTTCAGGCGTCATGCCATGCATGAGCATGGGATGTGACGTGGATTCAGGTCCCGTGTGCGCTGTGGATGATTCTGGTGTAACGGTGACATTCGAAAATCGATGCATGGCCGAGTTGGCTTACTGTCGTTTCGGAATTTGTAAGAAATTAACTTTATTTCCTATTCTTCACTATTACTAATTTTTTACAATTTGTAGATTATGCTGTTGTTAGAAATGGAGAATGTTGACAAATGCCTCATCCATTCGTCACAACAATGTTTTACGCTATAATGACAACGAGTTTTGACATAAACGTGCGAATGCTTATTACTTAGTGTTAGTTGTAATGGACAAGTAGTTTAGTCGTGAATAATAAATGTAACACGTGTAGCTATGCATTACAATATGATTTTTATGTTCAATAGTTTAAATGTTGGAAAATTAACAACATTAATGAATGTATATAGAAAGATATTGTGCTCGTAATATTCTTAGATGTTTAAAGTTATTTATTTCTCTATTAATTTTTTTGTGCCGCGATAGTATTCGGTTCTCTGCCAAATTTGTTTAAGAATTCTAAAAACTGATAACAATGAGGCTATAAGTAATCATTTAATATATATTTATCTTTACACCCTCTACGTTTCGGTGTAGGTGTTTTGTTTTTTTTTTCCTTCCAGTCGTTTCCTCCGTTTATAAATAAATCTCTTCCATATCTTTCTGTTATCCATCATTTGTTTTGCTTCTCTTAATGTTATTCCTCTTAGTGCTACTATTTCGTTTATTGTGTCGTCCCTCAGTCTTCCCCATCCAATTTGTTTACTTTTAGCTTTCCAAACTAATTTCACCTGCCTCAAGTATCGAGACTCTACTCCAAGTTCTTTTCTTATTTCTGTGCTTCTTCTTATCCTGTCGATTTTCGTCACTCCCTTGGTTCTTCTAAGTTACTTCATTTCTACTGCTTGTACTCTTTCCTTTTCCCTCTAGCTTAAATTCCATGTCTCACAGCCAAATGTCAGTACTGGTCGGAAGAATGTTTTATATTTAATAAATTTATTAATATTATTCTTGTACCTGCACAAAAACTTTTATTATTTTAGAATTTGCCAAATTTATCCAGGATCAACAAATATGCTCAACAATAACAAGATTATTGCAAAATTCATAATTTAAACCTTCCTTAAATTTTGTGATCGGAATCGTCTTGACAAATGATTCAAATTGAGTGCAAAATTGCCCAAAATGTTGCAAACTACGTTTTCGCGCAATTACTAATTCTTTTACATGAATGGAAATAATTTAAGGAAATAAATAAAACAAGTGTATAAATATTTTTCATGTGTAATATTTCCTTAAATAAATGTACAATATTTACAACAATTTAATGCATTGTGTTAGCAACAATCGCAATATCGCCAAGTGTTGTACAAAAGAACAAAACAAACGAAAATAGATCGATTTTGGTCCAAATATTCCGAAAAGTAGGTAATTTTGAATAATACCGAAATGATATGCGTATTGGTCTATTTTTTAATTTAATTTTTATATTATGTTTTGGTAAATTGGAATATTATGAATGTGTATGTGAGTGTGCACCGATTCAATTCGAAATTATTATTATTATTTTACTTTGTTAATATTGACTGAATTTTATTACTATATACGAAAAATTCACTGCAACTGCAAATATAGCATCCAGTTATGTGACAAGTTAATAAATACATCGTTTATGTTTATGGTATTGTGCATAATTCATCATAGCTACGGTTACACAAAACTTTCATTTATAAATAAAAATTATTTCCAGATTTATAATTATAGCAATCAAAGGATTGGATTTGCTGGAGCAGAAATACAGAAATATTTGTACTTAAAATATCACTCAAAAATTTTCATTTCGTTACTTTTACTCTTTTACTCTTGTACATCAAAACTTTAACATAATCAAACATTTACTAATGATTAAAAATAAAGGAACAATCATAGTTCCTAAGTTATTACAACTATAAATCTGGAAATTTATACAAAATTCGTTCTTTTGCATGTGTTCTTCAAATTTCTGTACATACTTTCTCGAAGACAGTATTTACATTCAAGAATAATTAACAAGTAGATAGTTTTATTCATTTTTAGTTTTATTATTTATTAATTCAATTAATTGTTTTATTCATTCATTCAATGTTTTGAATATTATTTAGAATATTATTCAATTCCAGTGAACCAGGATTATCTTTATTTATATATTTACTTTTTAATTGATTTTTTTTATTCTTTAAATGTGTCGATTACACAGTTTATGATGTTTAATAATATTAATGCGCTGCGCTGAATGTTCATCTTCTATAGGAACTTGGACCCTCGAAATTAAAAAATATCGCGCACGAAAAACCTTCATGCCGCGTAGGTTGAGAAATAAATAAAAAAAAAAAACGCATTAAATCAGATTTAACCAAAATATATATTTTCGTAGCACACAAATCGATTTTGCTTGTAGGTACTTGTACTTGCTTGTTGCTTATCTTATTTCTCGTGATCAGATATATTTTCATTACATTCGTTTAGAGATGATTAATGTCCGGATATTTATTCTAATAAGTGTCCGAATAAATGTCCGGACATTTTTGGACAAACATATTTTCAAATAATGCCATTTTAGGACACTTAATTTTATAAAAATTCCAAATTGTAGAATGAAACTTTTTCATGTTTGAATCTTGATAAAACAGAGGATACAACTCACAAACTCGCTCACAATGTTCTATTGTTAAGGTTAATTTGTGTCTGAATTTGGTCACAAATCTGATTTTCCCCCACCACCGTGTCCACATAAATGTCCTAATGTCCAAAATGCGAACGTTTCCATCTCTCATCTCTACTTTAGTTTAATATTTAATTTTAACATTTTCAAATTTCTCTCAAAATTATTGTATTCATCTCGTTCATATTCATCTTACAATGTTGCAGCCAAATAAAACAAATTACTTCTATTATACGAACTTAATATAAATGACATAAAACTTGAATCATATCTTAAATATAATAATATATTATTTATCACAGTCTCAGAGTTTTTATCTTCATTATAAATTTTTAAATATACTATTATATAATTGTGGGATGCGCACTATTTTATAATACATAATTTATATTGGTTTTTCATATACATACACTAAAATCAATTTGGTACATTAGTTTTTTTTTTTTCTTTTTTCATTATAAATCCATTATCTGAAAGTGATTTTTCATTCAATCTCGGTATATTTAACACCATGATTGCACTACACGAACATTGCTGAGTGATTATTATTATTAATAAGTAAATGTACAATATTCAAAGAGTTCTCTCTAGTTTCTATCATAGTTTCTATCATGGGGTTAAATATTAGTAATTACAATTACTATTATAGTAATTATGATTGAGAATTTGCGTCACTTTTTATTTTGTGTTTGTATTTTCTATGTGTGCATCGCGCTTGGTTCACGGAATTGATTGCAAATTGCAGCAAAATTTATGATAGATAATACTTAGAAGCCTATGCACATTTAAAGATGCGTAATGACTCTAGAAGTACTAGATTGTTTGGTTCCAACTTCGCTATCTAAACTTATGTTTTCCGTTTAACTATTACATGTGTAGATCTCATCATTTATAATCATCGTCATCAATTAAATATTTCTATATAAACTGGCCGTTATTTTAAAATTTCTTTTAACCGAACAAAACTCCTTCCTCGTTTCGTTTGTTAATCGGATATTCATTCACACACTGACAAAACAATACAACAATTTACTAATTAACTAATTGATTTCGTTAAAAATTCATTTACGATTGACTTATTTATTGTGTTAGGTACTTATCGGAGATTACCTATTTAATATTTTCATTTAATTCATTAGAAATTGTCAATAATTTTGAATCGATTATCAGACAAAACGAGTTGAAGTGTAATGCGTGTAATATATATAATTTGTTTATATATATATAATTTATATAATATATACCATATGTTTAAGTAGGTATGTACAAATAATACAGTGAAAATAGTTTGATTTCGACCTTTTTTCAATAATTAACACATTATACATTAATGTTCTATCACACTTTTGTTCACTCACTCATGAACACCGCATCATTGCGCGTACATTAGTGGCATTTTCTTTTGTCGAGGAACTGGAACTGCTTATTCAAACAACGCCAGTATATCATCGCTAGCTGATGTGTTTGAGGGGCCCGCACTGCTCCCACTTGACGGGGGCGTATTCAGATCTGGTGGATCTAAATATGATAATAGTTCCATTGGATCCACACTATCAGGAAGTAACTGTAATATATAAAGAAACATATAAATTTATGTTGCTTTCACCTCGTAAACGTACTCTAAGAATATCCTCTTCCAACTTCGCAACTCGACACAAGCGGCACTATCCACAGACATGTTTCGGTCTATTTGACCTCATCAGTGTGAAGGAGGTGCGGCTGATCGAATTGCAAAGCTGGCTCTGTATATTGTCACCAGGACAAATTAAAACTGGAACGCAGTTACTAGTTCAACATGGCGATGCCCAGGACGAGATTTTACTTAGTTTAATTTACTTGAACCAAAGTACCTAGGCCACTCTTATTTGGGCCCTGATGTTAGTAAGTTAGTAATTTATAACGAACACAAATCAATGGGTCCCAGATGAGAAAAATCCGTAAAAGTCGTTCTACCACTACGGCCCCTTTCTAATGAGAGGATAATTCGGCCATTTTGTCTATGGTAACTTTTGCACGGCAAATACTTACATTGAGAGCTTCTTGTCCTGTACCTTCACCATCAATAACAGCAGCTGGGTCAAAGTTAAGGTCTGACGGAATGTCAGGAATATCGTTGTTACTATTGGAGTTTGTGCTATTGTTATGATGATCGGACGCTGGTGGAACGCTTGGAGGTCCTGTGCCGCCTCCAGGCGTATGTGCTGAGCCAGGCGTACCTCCAGGAGTGTGGGGTGTATGTGGGGTATGTGGCGTGTGAGGTGTGTGTGGCATCTGTAACAAATGAAAGAAACATCGGGCGTAAGTAATGATAACAAATGATTGTAAAGTTGCCCACTACCTGGTCGTTGAGTGACTTTTCCATTGCGTTCAATGGATCCAAGTTATTGACCGATTCGCTCAAATGCGATAGTGGGCCATTGCCGCCTGAGTACTCATTACTGCCGGGATTCGAATTGAAGTCATAGTTATTACCACGAGAATTATTATACGAGGCTGGACCATTGTTCATCATTGATCCACTAGCAATACTGTTCATGTCGGGAGGTAAGTATGGGGACATGGCCTGGGACATGTCCCAATTATTCATTGTTGGTAGCGTCATACTACCTGGAGACATCGCCTTATTAAGACGCTTCGCTCCACAAGAATCGTTCTCTTCGTTTTCCATCTAATAAAATGAAACATTCAGCATGTCCATATTATCATCTCATTTAAAAACCTATTTACCTTAATATTCGCGCCAATTGACTTGGCCGCCTTCCAATTAGCCGCACTATCTATTGTCACCTCGTCAACCTCCGATGTATTCAAGGTGTTCAGTATGCCCCACATGTATTGATCAACCTCTAACCCTTCAAGTTGCGCAGGTTTGCTAAAAAAAAGCAACTTTCGTAAGACACATTGTTCTATTTGGTACTTGCATATTCAGCGTATTCTGTTTCTTTTCTACACTTACTTGCATACGGGACATCGCCACGCGCCTCGTTCGCAATTCAGTTGCAGGTACGATTCCAGATCAAAGCATTGTATGTGTTTGCATTCGTGGCCTCTTGCTGGCAATGTTATTCGCTTGAACGTCACCGGACATTTGAGGGAAACTTTTAATGCCGTCTGTTCGACAGCATCTCTATCTCTATCATTCATGTTGGAATTGCTGCCGGTGTTGTTGAAGTTGCGCTTGATTTTCGCTATGCAATGATCGGCAGTTAACAGACGCTTCCTCAATAAACCTTGTAATACTGATCGAACACTGGGCCTATGTACCAATTGTAATACGAAGAGATGAGACTAAAATTTTAGGAAAAGAAAGAAAAAAAAAGTCGTTATTTTCAACTATTTTTGATATAATTCCATTCCTAGACGGAATTGTTAATTACGTACACAACAACATGCCGAGACGGTGATTTGTATGGTGTTTCTTCCTGGCTGGCAAACGTCCTTAAGATATAATGGTTTATGCAAGGTTTTATTCTCGCCTCGGTCTATCACAAGTGGTGTCGCGTTGACTGAAACCTGTACCGAAGCTGGCCAATTGGTATTCATCGCCCTGTCTTCGTGATGGAAGCACTTCAATTGGAGTTCTAAGTCAGATCGCCACATCAAAGTTTGGTGCACCGTCGGCTTCAATTGGAACACATGATTACTAACTGCTAAATTGTGTTCTAGTCTAAACGGAGGTAATATTATGCCGTCTCTCACTGGGAAAGTAAGTCTTAATTCATCATCTTCTGCAAACAAACAAAAATTAGATTGAATTAGTACAGAAACATAATTGGCTAGGTAATGAATATTGTTCATACTTTGTACTGGTATAGGTGGTTTTAGATCGTTGAAATTTGGTTTAACATCGGGGTTTGGACTGATGTATGGGGGCATACTACTTGCCGGCGTCAATGGTGGCGTCGGATTGCCAGGAATAGGACTATGCTGATAATTCATGTTATTCATATTGTTCATATTATTCATGTTGCTAATGTTGCTCATGCTGCTCATGTTGTTCATGCTGGTCATACTATTCATGGTACTCATATTATTTCTCATTCCGACTGCAACTTCGGACTGAAACTGGTTGCTGCTTGCATACGGGGGGTTAGTGTTGCTGCTCATGTACTGCGAGTTATTAGCGGCGTGGAACTGGCCCATATTACCACCGTTTGAAAAATACTGTCCTTGTTGCGAATACGGGGGCGTATTCTGTCTCACACTTGTATTACCCCTTGTGGGGCCCATGGAACCGGGTCCGAAATTTCCAGTTGGACCAATCGGCTGTTGTGCCGGGTACTGGTTTTGGAAATTCGTTTGTCTGGCACCATATCCAGGATACTGACCGTTAGGATTAAAGCTAGGATTCATCGTCGGACATGGTCCGTTCGAATAGGATTGTTGGCTCCTCTTCTGCGCCATGTGCATTGAAGGAGTTGGGTACGGCGTCATTCTTCGCTGATACATCGCGTTCTGCGAGGGACTGCCTTGCATGCCCATCTTAGGACCCATATTGCCAGGCATATTGCCCATCATGTTATTGTGCATATTGCCCATACCCATATTAGCCATATTGTTCATATTATTCATTGGATTCATTCCGTTCATCGCCATCATGCGTTGCTGGTAGCCTTGGTTGTATTGCTGATTGTTGAATTGACTATTATCTTGGAGTGCCACCACGCTAGCGGTGGCTGTCGCTGTTGCTGTCGCTGCTGCTACCATCGCCGCAGTTGATAGAGCGTTACCGCCCCCGTAGCCCCCTTCGGTGCCGTTCATTCCACCGCCCGCCGCTCCATAATTGCCCACTCTATAATAAGGCTCTCGTTTAATTCATGAACGATAACTTTAATTCATGTTGTTGTTGTTACCGAGTGCCTAAATAATTAGCTAAGTATATACGAAAATTGCATAACACATAAAATTTATTTGGACTCCAGCCAATGATATACTGTAATTTTAGTCCATTTTCTAATTATTGCTGGCCAGACGCTATTTTTATTCGAAATACTAATACGTTCATGTAACAACGCAAGTGACGAACTAATAATATTCGAGTCGAGAGCGAATTTATAATATTTCAACTTTCAACGTTCATGCTCAAAACTCAACGTCAAAACATTCAAACGGCTGTTTGTTTTACTTAAACCGCAGTTACAGTCGCACGATACACACATTCAGAATGAAAAAAAAAGAAGAATAAAAGAATAATAACGCCTAAAATACGTTAAATAACAATATGGTATAGGTACACTGTACACAGAATAATACATTTGTCAGCAATACACATGGGGTGCTGAATGTGCTCAGTAGGTACTAACAATCAACACTACAACGGTGTTTTGTACAGGGGAACAAACCGAAAATATAGTTTTCGAAAAAATCCCACCAGAAATATGTATTTATCCAGTTTAATTTACAGAAAGCAGGCGCGCACGTGTTGGCAGTCTGTTTGAGTTAGTTTAAGGGTTGGTTTTTCCACTCAGGTATAAGAAGTTTAGGCCTGCTCGCTTCTTAACTTTTATATTATACATTTTGAGATTCTTAGAAGTGTCTCTGTCTCATTGGTATCGGATCCAAAAATTCCCGTTACATTCGAACGCATATAAATATAATATAATCTTTCCGTTCGAATGCAGTCCAAATGTCGGAGAAATTAATAACCCAACAAACCAACAACCAAAAACTTCCCAACTTTTACCTCACCGACTTTAGGATGTAGATATTTTTTGTTTCGCATGTTCATGTGTGTGAGTGCGTACGACACACATTCGTATAAACATATTGATTTCGGGCCGTCTGTTTTTCCCATCCCTTTTATCGATATACTCTAGTCACCCTATTCACAGTTCTGACTAGGTCACCTTTGTTACGACTGAAACCACCCCTAATTGGACACATATTTGTATGTTGTAAATACCTGAGTAGGGTATTTGGAACGCATATGCTCTTCACTCAACGAACTTTAAACCCGTAAAATACGCGTGAATTTATTAAAACAACTTTTTTGATAATTTTATTCATCAACCTGGCAAGTACTATATTTGTAAATATGTGTACAACCACAAGTTATCTCACTGCTCATTGAGTGTTTACTAAATTTATCAGGCAAGGATATAATATTAAATTTAATTATTGCTATAATTTTACCAAAGCAAATATTTCATTTTGATTTTAATAAATTTTCAGTGTTATGCAAGTTTAAACAAACCAAATTTCTAGCACTGGAAGAATTTTGATTGAATCCTTATGTGAAAGTTTGTTAATACGTTTCGTAATTTGGTAAAAGTTTATTATTTCGAACTTACCCTGGTCCGTTCTGACGATAGCCGGTGTGATGGTAGTTTTGAACGTTTTGTTTATAGTTGGAGTTTGTTGGTGGAGGCGCCGAGCCGTTAGCGAATCCTCCGTGTGGTCCTGACTGACTGGACGTTGTGTCACGCCACACGGTGGTCACGACAGATAGTTGTTGTTGGGCCGTGGCGCCTGCAGGCGACCAGTCCCTGAAAAAGGCCATGCTCACGTTTACTCATCCGTTCAGAAAAAATAAAATAAAATCCAGTCCAAAAAGAAAATGCTCGTCTAGTTATTATTTTTATACGTATTTTCAAAGTAATGCGAAACAGAACCAAAAATCCAAAAAATTTTGATAAATATCCAAATGATTCTTACAATGCACCACCACAACAACGCCGAAACTTTTTAAAATTCACTTTTCTTTTCGAAATATCCGTGAATAAATTTTTATTTATTTCTTTTTTTTTTTGCTTTCAAAACACTTGTGTTATGATTATATGAAACGGTGCACTCGTTTATTTAATTAATGATATAATCCCAATGTGAATCCTCGAACTTTTGGTTTTGTTGTCGGCAATAATTAATTAATTAAGTAAATCCAGAATTTTGGTGAAATTTTTTAATTTGCAGATATGTACCTATAGGAAGTATATCCCAGCATTTGAACGAAAACATAAAGAAGCAAATATCCTTCACTGTTTCACACAAACATTAAAAGTCTCTTTATCAATCACTTGATTAAGGCAAAATGCGTAGATCGCTAGCGACCATCCGTACCACCAAAGAGCGCGCGTGCTACTGTGAGCGCATTCGGGGAGAACCCATCGACTAACTTGGTAGCGCTGCGATATTAGCGTGCCGACTGAACTGACTGCGCTATTCTCTGTTGTGTGTGGCACTCTGGCACTCATTCTATACAGATATACAAAACGCATCAAGCTAAGCTATACGGTCGCCTGCCTGCCTAGCTTGCAATGCCTAGCTGTGGGAGAAACAACGGCACGGCACGTAGTCACATCAAGAGAGGGGAGGGCGGTTCAGGGGAAGTTGACCCGAGTCATTCTCCTCCATTCCTGCGGCCACAATATCGGTTATAGCATGCAGTGTTGCCAACTCGGTGGAATCCATGCACTGTGGGTGGATATTTTATCAACCTTTCTCTGTCTCTAGGCACGCAATACTTAACCAGTGGATCCTACTGTTCTCCTAGGCTAGGGTCGCCGACGCGCAGAGAGCGTGCTTACTTTGCTGGGCTATTACCGTTCTCGTCCTATTCTATAATACTCTTACTACACAACACAACTACATCAATGTGCTTTTGCTCTCTAACTCTACTACTCAATTCTCCTCAACCAAACCAATACTCTACTCATGCACCTACACTATTCCTGCTATGCGCTCTGTGCTACGTCGTTTCGGCTAAAGGCTTCGGCTCAGCTCTCTCTCCATCCCCAACATCAATCACAACTAATGGAATATTTAAACAACCCCGTGTATAGGTATACTATATTTATAGTACAGTACATTCAGTCCAAGTCGAAGTTATAGTATACTAAGCTTTATCTATTATCAAACGAACCTACAATTTTAACACGTTCTTTTCATTTTCACGTCGTGTTCAAGAGTCTTTTATCGTATATTATTTTAATTCTTTCATATATAAAGGTAATCATGCAACTATGCACGTAACAAAACTATTTCTCTGTGTTGTACATAGTTACCTACCATGGTTTTAATGTAAATTAAAATGAAAATTTATGCGTACGTTAGGAATACAAAAAGACTCATTTGCTCGATATTAACATAGTTTATACATTATATCAACAACATTGCTATGAACACCTAATCAAAATAAAGATAATGATTTTATCAGTGCTAAATGCTCTCCGTTGGATAATCCTATTGAGGATTTGCCGAAATGCAATTATCAAATTTTTACTATACTTAAAATTGTTTGAAGTACTCACTACTCTGTATGGTTTTTTTTTTGAACGCACTTGTCTTTTTCTGGTTTGAATGCTGATCAGGTTTACCGAGTCCTGAAGACAATAGCTAAGAGAATTGGCTTTTGCGCGACGATGACGACGATGACGACGACGTCAACAGAGCAGAGCAGGATTAACAAACAGTTATAAGAGTAAGAGTAAGAACGCGACGCAGTTGCGCGTCAATGTACAATTACTCCGCCTAATTATCAGCTAAACAGCAAACGTACTCTATACCCGCTGGTATTCCATTTACATTTGCATTCAACGATTCAACAAAATACACATACAGCCAAATACTGTCTCCTTTCAACACGCATGCATCACGTTAGTCGTGCTCTGTTGTGAAATGTGAACTAGAACGACGAGAGACCACGATTTAATAACGTCAACCTGTAATCATGCATTAATAACATGACAACTCGTTGATACATAGATATACAAGTAGTTTTCATAGTGTAAACTTGTAAATTTCAATTTCTCATAAAGTTTACCCATGAAAATACCTCCAAAAATATATGTACTTTAATTTGAATTTTACAGTTAGGTATTATGAATTGAATATTTGGAGGATTTGAGTGGGTTACCTTAGATGCGGCATTGAAGTCTCCATGCAAATGCATTACTTTTAATGTCTTCTAAAGAGAGTACGAGCACGATACTCTCATGTAGTGACCTCAAATTCAAACAAACAGTTTGAGTTTAGTTGAATTTCAGTTTTGTGTCGACCACAAGTAGGTATAGTCGACTAGAGTATAGTTTATACATACTATTAAATATATTGGGTGTTTCAAATATTTCTCTATTAACAGCAAATAAAGTGAGACTTTTGTCAACATTGAATTTTGCAAAAAACACTTTGTAGGACTTGATAGATCTGGTCCTGATGAATTTCGACGTGAAAGAGATATGACGTCTATCAATAGATTTCGATGGTTGCTGACTGGGTGTCCCCGTATTTATAAGGACGGGATAATAAGGGGCGCTTGGATAATACGTTAGGGGATAACAAAGAGGTTCGGTAGTCGTGTAAACGAACAAACAGCAGTCATGCACAAGGCATTTGCTGTATTAT